>OZ020288.1:12218630-12251316 GCA_963971205.1 Aethes cnicana
CGGCGGCGCGGGTCTCGGCCAGCTGCCTGGCGCTCGTGGCCACTCCGCCCTCCAGCTCGGCCACTTCCAGCTGCAGAGTGTTCCCTTACCTCAGCGGCGGCGTGTTCGGCCTCGGCCGTGGCTAGGGCTGCGGCCAGGGCGGCGGCGGCGGCGCGGGTCTCGGCCAGCTGCCTGGCGCTCGTGGCCACTCCGCCCTCCAGCTCGGCCACTTCCAGCTGCAGAGTGTTCCCTTACCTCAGCGGCGGCGTGTTCGGCCTCGGCCGTGGCTAGGGCTGCGGCCAGGGCGGCGGCGGCGGCGCGGGTCTCGGCCAGCTGCCTGGCGCTCGTGGCCACTCCGCCCTCCAGCTCGGCCACTTCCAGCTGCAGAGTGTTCCCTTACCTCAGCGGCGGCGTGTTCGGCCTCGGCCGTGGCTAGGGCTGCGGCCAGGGCGGCGGCGGCGGCGCGGGTCTCGGCCAGCTGCCTGGCGCTCGTGGCCACTCCGCCCTCCAGCTCGGCCACTTCCAGCTGCAGAGTGTTCCCTTACCTCAGCGGCGGCGTGTTCGGCCTCGGCCGTGGCTAGGGCTGCGGCCAGGGCGGCGGCGGCGGCGCGGGTCTCGGCCAGCTGCCTGGCGCTCGTGGCCACTCCGCCCTCCAGCTCGGCCACTTCCAGCTGCAGAGTGTTCCCTTACCTCAGCGGCGGCGTGTTCGGCCTCGGCCGTGGCTAGGGCTGCGGCCAGGGCGGCGGCGGCGGCGCGGGTCTCGGCCAGCTGCCTGGCGCTCGTGGCCACTCCGCCCTCCAGCTCGGCCACTTCCAGCTGCAGAGTGTTCCCTTACCTCAGCGGCGGCGTGTTCGGCCTCGGCCGTGGCTAGGGCTGCGGCCAGGGCGGCGGCGGCGGCGCGGGTCTCGGCCAGCTGCCTGGCGCTCGTGGCCACTCCGCCCTCCAGCTCGGCCACTTCCAGCTGCAGAGTGGAGAACTCTTGTTCCCGCTGCTTCCAAGAGCTGCTGTGCTGTTCGGCGGCCTTCTTGGCCTTTTTGAGGGCTTCCTCGGCTTTTTTGAACTCTCTGTTGGTAGTTACAAAATATGTTCATATGTAATTAAGAATTGCTTCGTCGAGAGGATTTATTCCGAAAGTTGGCAACGTCACATATAGCAGTTTTTATTAATTTCTCAACATTAAAAAAAGTTTTAAAACGATAAATAATATAGTACTGATGATAATTGTAGCAACCGTAATGATAGAGCGATTATTTATGTTTTCATTGAGTAATATTCAGAAATTAATAAAAATAGCGAAATGTTTGATAGCTATTTGAGACGTTTCCAACTTTCCTTTATTAATTTCCTTTTTATTCATCTAGGGGCACGGAAGAGCCCCCGCCAAAACGAATTTCCTACGTCTTTGTAACACTACAAACATGTAAATAACTACTTCAATGTCGAAAACACCCCATCGAACACTCACCTCTCCCTATGTCCTCTGATATCCTTGACTTTAGCCTCTAGCTCCTTGGCCCGCGCCGTGGCGGCGGCTTGCCTTGCTTTATCGGCCTCTAGTTGGCTGGAGAGCGCAGCCACGCGGGCCTTAAGCCCCTCTATCTCGGCGTGCGTCTGCGCATGGGAAGTGGTCGCGAGCCGCGCCTTGACCACTGCCAGCTCGTGGGACAGCATTTCGTATCTGAGAAATACACGGAAAATAGTATATTTTAGCAAAATAGCTAACGTGGAATCTTGAGCTAGCGAGGGATTCAAGCTATGTCACCCAAGGTTTAAATAGTTTTGCTACCGTGTTGCACACTCTGTTTTTCACTCCTATGAGAAAATCAGTATCAGCAGGGAACAAAATCGTACTTTGCTCCCTAGAGAGCAAAACCTAACTTTGCTCCGTTTGCGGGGCAGAAATGGAGAGGGAGCAAAATCGCATTTTGCTCCCTTTAAACGGGGAACAAAGCACTCTTTTCGAATAGGAGGAGTGAAAAAATACAGAGACTATCATCATAATAACAAACTATATAAAGTTCAGCTGTGTGGAAATGATAAGGTTTACTTCGGTATAGATTCACCAAGAGGAGTAAGGCGTTGATTATTCAACGAGTGTTCCTTTAAGGCCCGACGCGGCAGTAATTCAAGGATGTGTGTGAAGTCCCCAATCCGCAATGAGTTCGCGTAGAGACTATAGCCCAAACCCTCTTGTGATGAGAGGAGCCTGTGCCCAACAGTGGGAGGTAAATAGGCTGTTGCGGTGATGGGATGTATTACCTCTGCTGCTGGGTGCCGTAGGCTTCAGCGGCGGCCTGCATGGCGTCCAGCTCGGCGCGGTGCTGCGCCGCCTGCGCGTCCGCCCGGGCCAGCTCCTGCTCACACTGCTGCAGCTGCTGGATCTGCACCAGGACCGACCCACCCTGAAAGGAAATTGGTGGGTAAGTAATGACATCGAGTTTAACGATGCTGGTATTCAGAGATTTCGAGTTGGAGCTCTTGTACACCTTCTAAAATAAGTCGGTTTACATTTGTCAACTCGCAAAGACTCACTTGATTTGGCATTTACTCATGTTGACATAACAAATTGGTGTTGCTATATGAAACGCAAAATCAGCGTCCTTTAATGTTTGCTGATAGTCAGGCTTTATAAAGAAGTTTAAAAGTAGGTTGATTCAAACCGTCCGTTAAAGTTAACGTTAATGAATATTTTACTATGGGATTTATGGAAGGGGACGACTGCCTGGTTTCAGTCGGGTGATCGGTTCTCCATTCGGAACCATTTCACCCAAAATTTTACTATGGGATAAAATGACGTTTCTGTGTGGAATGACAGCTCGGCGGCCATATTTAACGACCAGGAGTCCGTCAACTATGCATGAATCAACTCACCCTAAGAAACAAAAATAAAACAGGCCAAGAAGCGAGTTAAACTCGCGTGGAGAGGGTTCCGATCCTTGATTATTTTCATGTCATTTTCAAACCGTTTCACAGGATAAGCTCTTTTATATGATGGCTTTCAAATACCATGGACTTCTTAATAATTTTCCTGTAATCTATAGGTCAATAACTTGCCCTCCGTATTTTTTCCAAAATTTTAGGTGCAATGGTTTCGGAGAGAAGGGAAGGGGGGAATGGTCATTTTCTGTCTATTTTTTAAGTAACTCGAAAAGTATTGACCAAAAAAGAAATAAAAATATATATTTGAGATCCTCATAAGAAGTACTTTCATTTGATATGACACACGATATAGTTTGAAAAACTTCATTAATATTTTTTGCAAATTTAGCCCCCAAAAATAGGGTATATGTTTAAAATTAATTTATTTTCGTTACACGTCCGTCTTTGGGTCACAAACTTACATATACGTACCAAATTTCAACTTAATCGGTCCAGTAGTTTCGGAGAAAATCGACTGTGACAGACACACGAGTGATCCTATAATTCCGATTTTACCTCTTGAGGTTCGGAACCCTAACAAAGGACAAGGGGACTCCTTACCTTGGCTCTAGCCCCTCCAGACAGCGTCCCAGCGGGATCATAGACGTCCCCCTCTAAAGTGACACAGCGCCTCCTGATCTGAGGGTGGAAGGTGACTTTGTTTGCTGTGTCAGCGTCCTTGCAGACAAAGGTGCTTCCGAACACGAAAGCCATCGCAGGGGAGAGGGTTTCAGGGTAGGTTATCAGGTCCACCGCGCGTTGGACGTTTTCTGGACCGCCTCCCTGAAAAAATTGTTAATTTAGGCCGAAAATACCTGTTGTTGGCGTACTAGAAGAATCATGATTGGTTGGTATTTTGTTCTTTCTTGAAAACAGCCAATCATACACCTCAGCATGCCCTCTACAGGCATATTGCAGAATTAACTAGCTTCGTGCTGAGACTTTCCCATACTATGCTACAATCCATACTAATCTTATTAATAAATATCTTGGGACATTTCACACATATTGACCTAGTCCCAAACTAAGCAAATCTTGTACTATGGGTGTTAGACAACGATATAAATACTTATATGTATAGAGAAATACATACATATATAAATACTAACATCCATAACTCGAGTACAAACATTCGTGTTCATCACACAAAGTTTGCCCCGAGCGGGACTCGAACCCGCGACCATCGGAACAGAAGGTAGGGTCACTACCAACTGGACCAATCCGGCCGTCGATAATATAAATTCGATATCCATAATCCATAATAATATTATAAATGCGAAAGTAACTCTGTCTGTCTGTCTGTCTGTCTGTTACCTCTTCACGCTTCAACCGCTGGACCGATTTGAATGAAATTTGGTATGGAGATAGTTGGGGTCCCGGGAAAGGACATAGGCTACTTTTTATCCCGGAAAAACGCATAGTTCCCGCGGGAGCGCGATAACCGAATTCCACGCGGGCGAAGTCGCGGGCAGAAGCTAGTAATATTATAAATTCGAAAGTAACTCTTGTCTGTCTGTCTGTCTGTTACCTTTTCACGCTTCAATCGCTGGACCAATTAAGATGAAATTTTGCATGGAGATAGTTGGGGTCGCGGGAAAGGGCATAGACTACATTTGCGGGCGAAGTCGCGGGCAGAAGCTAGTACAGTCGAGTTCATTAATATGTGTACACTTTTGGACCTTGTTACAACGTGGTAAGGTGCAAAAGTGGCGAACTCGACTGTACCCTATATGGTATGATGGACTCACGATCTGCTGCGCCAGCCGCAGCGTCCTGTGGTCGATGCTGGAGCCGGTGATCTTGTTGAGCGGGATCATGGTGGTCCTAGTTTGGATGTTGCCCTTCTTAAGTAGCAGCTCCACCGTCGCGTCTGTGTCTACCACCACGTTGTACAACTGCGAAACGAAATTAATAGTACATTACACACCTAGGGCGGTCAAGTAAAGAAAGTCTCAGATCGCGGGTAATTGAGGCCCGAGCCGGAGGCGAGGGCTATAATCTAGCGGTCTGAGGATTTCTTTACGACCGCCCGTGGTTAGTATACGATTTTACGTCACCACCTGGCCGTGAAGAGGGATTTTTCGTAGCGCCCAAGGGCGGTAAATCCCGCTTTTCGGCCTGGTGTGACGTAAAATAATACAAAAACAACAACAAACTTATTATTATTACTACTACTACAACGGCTTATTTAGGACCCACTGCTGGGCACAGGCCTCCGCAATGCAGGTTTCCTCACGACGTTTTCCCTCACCGAAAAGCTCAATGGTAAATTCAAATTGAATTTCGCACATAAATAATTTCAAAGGTGCGAGCCGGGTTTGAACCCGCGACCCTCTGCATGAGAGGCGGTAGGTCAAACTACTAATTATTATTAAACACTGTTAACAAAACAGAAAATACACAGTTTAACAGGTAAACAGGCGCACTTATCGCTTACTAGCTTCTGCCCGCGACGTTGTCGGCGTGGAATATAAAATTGTCGATAACTTTTTTTTCCGACATCCGACTTTAATCAAACATAGCTTATATGTTGCTCCAAATGATGCTCTATCTACCCTTGAAAACTGCATTCAAATCGGTTCAGTAGTTTCGGAGCTTAACTCTAACATACAGACAGAAAAGATATCTAAAAATTGCTGTTTTGTGGTCTACCATACATCTTTAGACCCCGCGTTCCTTTTTTTGAACTTTTCTTTCTATGTACAGACACACCGGGTTCTGCTCTTTTATTATAGTATAGAGGATAGAAATGCGAATTGCGTTTTAACGCTCACTCTGCATATGAGGTTGTAAATAAAACTGCTATACCACTTTCTGAATAAATGTCGTAGCAAAAAGAATGGATATCGACTCACCTTGCCTCCGGCCGCCGTTTCCAGCGCCGTGCAGTACACCGGGTCCGTGACGCTGATTAGGCGAGCCACGATGCCTGTTGACAGACACTATTTTAAACTAACTTGTGTAGCAACCTACTACTACTACTACAGCCTATTTGCGTCCCACTGCTGGGCGCAAGCCTCCTCTCGTCACGAGATGGTTTGGGCTATAGTCCCCACGCGGGCGATAAAAAATGTCAGACGGCGAGCGAGTTTTTTTAATAGTTAATTTGCTTGTTTGTCTCTTTCAGTCCATCTGTATAACCTCCGCCACAACAGCCTATTTACGTCCCACTGCTGGGCACAGGCCTCCTCTCATCACGAGAGGGTTTGGGCTGTATATCTAATAAATAAATATCTTGGAACATTTCACAGAAATTGACCTAGCCCCAAACTAAGCAAAGCTTGTACTATGGGTGCTAGACAACGATATAAATACTTATAAAGAGAAATACATACATATATAAATACTTAACATCCAAGACTCGAGTACAAACATTTGTGCTCATCACACAAAGTTTTCCCCGAGCGGGATTCGAACCCGCGACAGTCGGAACAGTGGGCAGGGTTACTATCAACTGAGCCAAACCTGTCGTCGATCTTCTTTCTAACATTGTGTATTTCTGTACTGACCATGCACTTTCCTCGCATCAAAGTCCCTGGTGGGAGGCTGGTAGTGGAACTGACAGCGCTGTAGCCTGGAAGCCAGTCGGTCCAAGTTGTCTCTCTTCCCGCGGCTGTCCACTTGGAGCTGGCGGATCATGGCTTTAAGCTCCGTATTGCGAGCTTCGCTGAAGTTCATGCTGGCAAGCTCTCTCTGAGGACAAATTATTTTTCACCTCACTGGCTCGAAAGTGGTCGTTTTGCAACTTGATATCCGAGCGCAAAAGTTGTTTTTATCCGCTAGCGTGGAAAGTGTTTTTGAAATTCGAACGACGCATGACGCCACTGTCACAATAAAAAAACAGCGATACGTTCTGAAACGCAATTCGTCGTGAGAGTTTTATTAAAATAAAGGTTCAATTTACTTAATATCATCATTAATAAAATTATATTAATAATACACCGTTTCAGATGTATTTCATTATTTCACTATGTTTTATCACAAAAATACTTAAATATGTGTATATTTTAACTGTATTCAATGAATAATTGAATCTTGAAGTACGAGTAAGAGTGATTTGGAACGCAACCCCCGGAAAAAAAAACATTAAAAAAAAAGTTTTAGATTGCTGGTTTTGTAATTTAGAATACCTATTACGAAGTAATAAAGAAAATATGAGCGATTCTAGCGATGACGATACGAATTTAACTCCTCCAGAGTTAGCACAAACTGTACGTGACGCCGAACTAAGTCTTCTTCCCGAAAAATCGCGCGTGAGGTGAAAAATTTTGTGTTGCGCTCAGCAGCAAAGTCGTTTGCGGTCTCGTGCCTTGAAACCCTCGTTACACTCAGGATTCTATATTTGAACCACTCGCTTCGCTCGTGGTTCAACCCTAGAATCCTTCGTTCACTCGGGTCTCAATCACGCACTCACAGCAAACAACAACTTTGCAGCCTTGCATAACAAATAACTTTTAACCAATGAGGGTCACGAAAAGGCGCCAATGGCGTTGGTGTCGGCATAGAGAAATGATACAGTCAGCAGCAGAAGTAGATAAGCTGTCCAGGTGTTCAAAATGACCTACACACGACCTTATTCTTAAGACGTTAAGGGCGTGTGTAGGTCATTTTGAACACCTGGACAGCTTATCTACTTCTGCTGCTGACTGTACAAGAAGAGTGGCAGAGTCTATACTGTAGTGCGTGCTCCGAAACCCGGGTTAACACTAGATCACTAACATTTTATTCTTGATTTTCATTTTATTTTTATTTTGTATTCTTTCGGACGATCTCAATGTGAAATTATCTTATTTTGACATGTAAAATATGCTGTAATTTGATATTGAGAACTAAATGTCTATGTCTATGTCTACTACTACAGCCTATTTGCGTCCCACTGCTGGGCACAGGCCTCCCCTCATCATGAGAGAGTTTGGGTAGTCCCCACGCGAGCCCAGTGCGGATTGGGGACTTCACACACATCTTTGAATTACTTCGCAGATGCGTGCAGGTTTCCTCACGACGTTTTCCTTCACCGAAAGCTCATGGTAAATTCAAATTGAATTTCGCACGTAAGTAAACTTAGAGGTGCGAGCCGGAATCAAACCCCCGACCCTCGGCATGAGAGGCGGTAGGTCGAACCACTAGGCCACCACGGCTTTTTTTTATGTCTATGATCGACAATTAGCGTCCAGTGGCTGATCCCCGATTACCCGACCGTTTAGCAGTTGCTCCGCTAATTGAAGCTAGATGGCGAGCCGAACGCAAAGCATATCGACTGCTAGACATAGGCCTCCTCCAAGGCTCGCCACTCAGACCAGTCCTGTGCCACTTGCTTCCACCGGTCGCCCGCGACCAGTGCCGGATTAGCCCAATGCAAATTAAGCAATTGCTTAGGGCATCACGTCTTGGGGGCACCACAAGCAGCAATAAAAATAAACAAATAAAAACAAAACCAAAACAAAGCAGCGTTTTCAATGCAAGCTCTCCAAGGTCAATTTGATTTCCTCCGCCATCCGCTATTCTCATGATTTTTCATCCAATTTACAGAAAACCATTACAAGTTATGTACTAGAATCTTTCTCGGGAACAACTTTGATCTATTTGTGAAAACCACATCCAAATCGGTTGAGCCAAACGCGAGATAAACGTGGACAAACACACTAAGAATCTCCTTGAATTTTTCCGCAAAGAAAATTACTTGGGCACGTGAGGGCACACAGGCGTTCAATTCAATTCAATTAAATCATTTATTCAGCAAATTGGCCACATAGGGGCACTTTTACACGTCAGAAAAAAAAATTTACCAGCGCTTCCTAGACCCATTGCTTGAGAAGAAGCGCCGCAACAAACTCAAGCATAGGCCTTTTTTCAAAATTTACAAAATTTACATTACATGTATAAAATATACATATATGTACGTACTAAAATTACATTGAAGGGATGTATAGTCCCTAAATTAAACTTAAATCTAAGATCTTAGAGATGTATAGTCTCAAAGGGTCCAGAAAAAAAAAAATATGGAGATGGCCTCCATTGTCAAATAAATATAAATGCCATAGATGTCGACAGTCTCAAAATTTCAATAAATAATGAAATACATCATGTATAAAAGAGTTCATTAATACATATCAATAAGAACATGATGAGGTCTCTCGCTTAAAATGTTTGACTTAGTAATATATTAAAAGCTAATGATTATTTTTAAACGTCCTTGCAAGCATTGCTTAGGGCATCAAGTAGTCTTAATCCGGCGTTGGCCGCGACCTTATCTATTATGTACTGACATGCAATTTGTCCACTTGATCCTGCTGCCGACCGATGTTGTCCTGGTCCTTGGCGAACTGGGCGCTGCTGGCTTTGAACTCGCGCTCCAGAGCCTTCAGTCTGTCCTCCGCGTGCCGTCTCTCCATCTGAGCCTGCGAGATGGACGTGGAAGCTTCCGAAGCCTCTTGTTTGGCCGCTGGTGGGTAAACGAATAGGTTAGTCTCCGGTTTATTGACAACTAGCTTATCGTTCAAGAACTGTGAATTTTTCTGGGATAAAAACTAGCCTACGTAGTTTCCCGTAGTCCGTACTCGGACCAAATTTCATCAGAATCGGATCAGCCTCCGTCTGTCGCCGTGGTGGCCTAGTGGTTTGACCTACCGCCTCTCATGCAGAGGGTCGCGGATTCAAATCCGGCTCGCACCTCTGAAATTATTTATGTGCGAAATTCAATTGTGTTGCCAGTGATGACTTATGGTTCCGAGACGTGGGCGCTTACGATGGGCCTCATAAGAAGGCTCAAGGTCACCCAGAGGGCAATGGAGAGGGCTATGCTCGGGGTTTCTCTGCGTGATAGAATCAGAAATGAGGATATATACTGGGGTCACCGACATAGCCCGAAGAATTGCGAGCCTTAAGTGGCAGTGGGCGGGGCACATTGCTCGCAGGACTGATGGCCGATGGGGCCGGAAAGTTCTCGAGTGGCGCCCGCGAACCGGGAGACGAGCTGTCGGTAGGCCTCCAACAAGATGGAGCGACGACCTCGTGAAGGTCGCGGGAAACTGGTGGAAGCAAGTAGCACAGGACCGGTCTGAGTGGCGAGCTTTGGGGGAGGCCTATGTCCAGCAGTGGACGTCTATCGGCTGAAATAATGATGATGATGATGATGAAATTCAATTTGAATTTACCACTGAGCTTTTCGGTGAAAACATCGTGAGGAAACCTGCACACATCTGCAAAGTAATTCAAGGTTGTGTGTTAAGTCCCCAATCAGCATTGGGCCGCGTAGGGACTATAGCCCAACCCTCTCGTGATGAGAGGAGACCTGTGCCCAGCAGTGGGCCGTAAATATGCGGTTGTAGTAGTACTAGAATCAGCCTCATTAGCTGTCATATTTGCAGTGAAAATTATCTCACCGATAAGCTGATCTTGCAGCGACTCGGAAGCACCCTCGTTCCCCGTGCTGACGGACACGAACTTGGCCTGTGCCTCTGCCAACGCCGCTTCACTTGCTTCGCTCGCCGCTCGTAGACTTTCGAAGGTCGACGATGCCTAATCAAAAGCACTAGCATCATAGAAAAATAAGGTAACTTATAATCACCTTATCTCTGCTATCATTCAAAATAGTTACGAAATCTCGTTGCCCAGCGGTTTGTCACAGAATATTTAATAGTACTACGTACAGGATGGCCACGGAATCACCCGCCTGAATCTAGCCGGCGCGCAACTCGCCCCTACCGTCATTTGTTTCATCCGGAGATGGAGAGTGGATCACTGGCCCGCGTAGTAGTACACACACATTTACAAGTGTGCAGCTTTGAGTATATAGCCACTGGAGATGCCATACATGGGCGATCCCCTCCGGCAAAGTACATGGTTCAACTGTTCAAAGTCTTTATATAAACCCACTTGAAGGTCACTTCACCGCCATTTTGCATCGTTCCGTGACGCGAGACGTTTCTCCTGAAAAATGGTGTCTTGTGCCGTATTCTCGTGTAAAAGGCGATCTGATCGCTCAAATTCGCAACAAAATCGCGTTTCTTATCATAGATAAGTATTTTTACTAACTATTAAATGTGTATTGAAGTAAAATCTCTATTTAAAGAAAAAGCTTTTGCGATACGTAAACGTCAGAAAAGTGTAAACATGAATGGGAGCGAATCGGTCTAGGGATGTGACAAAAGTCAAAAAAGCGACTCAACTTTTGAGTGAATCATTCATTCATTCAATCAGTGAGGTTTATTTAATAGTCAGTTATTTATTGCATATTCCATTAAACTAAACAGTAGATAAATATAGATGTTTGTTACATTTAAATCCTGGAAGGTGAATAGGTATTACTTTTCTCTGGACATCGATGTTGAATTTTATTCTGATCTTGAAAATAAATGTTGGCAAATATATAGATCTAGGTAAAAGGAATACAATATTTAGTTGGGAACTACGAGTGATGTGTAATGCATATACTATTATTTATATCCATTATTTCATATAATCCTTTGAGATTTCCAAAAGATTCCTATATAAAGGAGAATTCTTGGAAACCGACACGTGTTATCTGTTCGGAGCATTTTGCTGACGACCCTTATCCATACTACTACTACTACCACAGCCTATTTGCGTCCCACCCACTGCCGGGCACAGGCCTCCCCTCATCATGAGAGGGTTTGGGCTATAGTCCCCACGCGGGCCCATACTACCATACTATCCATACTATTCATATTAATATTATAAATGCGAAAGTAACTCTGTCTGTCTGTCTGTTACTTACGTACCTCTTCACGCTTCAACCGCTGGACCGATTGAGATGAAATCTGGCATGGAGATAGTTGGGGTCCCGGGAAAGGACATAGGATACTTTTCATCCCGGTCAAACGCATAGTTCCCGCGGGAACGCGATAATCGAATTACACGCGGGCGAAGTTATGGGCAGAAGCTGGTATTATAATTTTTAAAATAAAAAAAATAAAAACGACCTTCAAACTCCGACAGACTGCGATGTCAATGTCAAGTTCACTATATGATTATCATTTCTTTGGGTTGGTTCACTTGACACCGACTTCGCAGTCTGTCGGAGTTTGAAGGCGGTTTTTAATTTTTTTTTCGGCTACAGTTTCCAAACATTACTATAGAAGTACATAAGTAACTCTGAAGTCCTCGAAATTGACACCAAAATCATCTATGTGCTAGCAAATTTCGGAAGTTCCCTCATTTTCTCATGGATCACATCATCAGGACTGAACTAAATTAATATGAGACCAACTTGGAAGTACCTTTTGGAAGCACAAAACAAAAAAACATCTAAATCGATTCACGTTTTCTATTTATTTTTGGTAAACATACATAAAAAAAAAATAATGAAAAGATTCCGACGAATTGAGAACCTCCTCCTTTTTTTGAAGTCGGTTAATAAATGGGAAAGTTTATTTGTTTGTCCTTGAAGTTTTATGTCGTGATTGTTTAGGGTTAGTTGGGAGCCTGGAGAGTGACATAGGCTACTTTTTACCACGGGAAATCATCTTATTCCCATGGGAAAATCCATTGTTTCGTTTTTGGTTTCCTATAACTATCGCTATTAATATAACCATTAGCTGCCTGAATTCTTAGTACGTGCGGACGAAGTCGCGGGTAAAAGGGTAGTTATAACATAAGTAGCTTTTCCCCGCAACTTTATATGCGCAGAAATATTAAAAAGTAAAATCCCCTTTTTCCCCTTTCTGTGGGAATTTCGGGAAATCCTCTCTTAGATTGCTCCCCTACATTCCCTATGGAATCTGCATTCCAAATTTCAGCTCTCTACGACCAGTAGATTCGGCTCTGCGTTGATGGATCAGTCAGTCAGTAAGTCAGTCAGTCAATTCAATCAGTCAGTCAGTTTCTTGTTATATATATATAGATTTCATGTGCATAGGCTCTTACAAATACCAATCTAGTTTAATTTTTTTACATATTTATCCGCCCGAAAACTGCGGACAACAGTTCATTCCACAGTTAAAAAACCGTGTGTGGGCTAAGGACATAAATACAGATACAGACATACATACATATAAACAAATATGTTTTTGGGTATATTTAGTGTACAGAATTTCCACTTAAACAATTTTATTATAAAATAATTCAGTTCATTCATCTATCTGATTTGACTCATTCTTCAGATGTGTCCCATCATTAGTCTTTTTCATATGTATGCTGCATAGTTACGTGAAAACTCTATCTGTGTACGAGTAATTTTTGATGTGTTGATTTTTTTGGTAGTGTGCGTTTATCGCAACAGCAAAATTTGTGTCTGTTGAGTTCTGCGTCGTTTGGTGGTATGCTGTACGTGTTTACCTCGCCCCCCGCTAAAAGTGGCGAAAAAATTTGTTCGAAGAGTTGACGTTATGGCATCTCCAGTGGCTATATACTCAAAGGTGTGCAGACGTCCTCGCACGCACACAGACGTCATCACACTCAAACATTGACACTTCTTTCGAATTGTATTCGAAATCGTGCTTTTATAGGCTGTGTCCGCCCTGTGACGAAGTATCAATTTTGCGTGCGAGGACGTCTAGTAAATGTGTGTGTACCCACTACGCGGGCCAACGATTCACTCATCATCTCCGGATGAAACAAATCTGCTCGGTAAGGCGAGTTGGGCGCATGTTTCGCGCGGGCTAGATTCAGGCGGGCAATTCCATGCCCATTCTGTACGTAGTAGCAGTGGCGTGCACTCCATACAGACAAAAAGACACTGTCTGCCCTACCCCAACGTTATCTAATTTGCTTTATTATGATACCTAATAGCTTCATCTACGTATAAAATATCAGTACATACATTACGCATTAACTTAAATTCTTAAATTACAAAACAGCTCATCTATCGGGTCATCATGGTATCCTTTGTACTGTCTGTACTCGATAGTTACATCCGAAGACAGTCGCAAAGTCGCAATTCAATACACTAGCGCCGCTACGCACCTTCAACGAGAAAGACGGACACTATTCTGTCTTCCGTCCGAAAACGTTCTTGCCTGCGTCATCATATCATTCATATCATATTGCCAGTGTGCACGACGACAGCGCCAACTAACGGGAGGCGTATGAACCAAACGCACGCAAGCATACCGGCGGAGTTTAGACATGTCTTTTTCGAAGCGCTCGCAGCATTTTGTATACGTATTGTTGTTGTAATATTATTTGTCGTTTTTCTATTTATCTTTTTTGTTATTAAATTATATTTCGGCTGAAATGATGTTGTTTGGTTTGTTCTTGTGCTTTGAAAATATTGATACTAATAAACAGGAAAGTTTTTTTACAATGAATATTTTGTAGACTGCGATTATTTTTTTGTGGATGTGTGCGGTATAAACCATTGGAAATGGTGCATTTTCAAAACTTTTTTTTAGCAAGTTTTAATCGAATAAGGCCGGTGTAGGTACAAGATAACCCGAGTTTGAACACGAAATACTAATACTATTCATGGCCCCCGGGGTGCACTGATTGTTTCCATTGTTTAGGTACATGGATATTTGTATTGACTTAAGTATACGCCATTATTAATCGAAAAGATGAGAAAATATGCTGAATAGGTACCTATTTGGGAAGTCTAATATTATTTTATATTTTGTTGTCTACCCTGTCTAAAATCTCTGTGCACGCCACTGCGTAGTAGAGATCTTCTACTATCTAAAGTCCCGCGCCTTCACATTTCAAAACGCTTCAATGTATTTAAAAAGCACCACCAACACTCTCAACACATGTGTGCGTGCTGAGACAGCCATCAACTATGCGTTGAGAGCGTTGGTGGTGCTTTTTAAATAATAATAAAAAAATTGAAGCGTTTTGAAATGTGAAGGCGCGGGACTTTAGACAGTAGAAGATCTCTAGTATTATTAAATATTCTTTTTCTTTATCTCAAACCGGATTGTTAACGTATGGAATAAACTACCCGCTGACACAGTGAACTCTACAAGTGTTAACCAGTTCAAAAACAGACTAGATAAACTCTCTTACTAACATGAACTCTAACAATGAAAATATGATTTAGACGCATCAGCGAATTGCCGCCTGTCTAAAATTAAATAAATAAATAAATTCTGTGGCAGGACTGCACCTCACGCGACTCAAGCGCCTCTAGCGGCCAATTCACTCGCAGTGACCCTTACGTGATAAAGGCTCCATACCTCATTAAGGATGTTCTTCTTGGCCGCCAACGCCGTCTCGTCGTCAGCCAGGGCTCGCTCCAGCAAGCGCGCCCGTTTCTCGTGGGTTTGGACAGCCTCCTTGGCAGCCTTGTGCGCCGCGGAGGCTGATGCTTCTGTCTTTTCGAGGGTTTGGATCTCTTTCTCGAGCTGTTTCAGCGCGTTGCCGCTTTGCTGTGAAAGAAAATAGGGATCGTGTGGAAATAGAGATCTAAAATAGTTTGTTCCGTAGACGACATGTTGTAAGTCGATTGAAAAACCCACAGGTAGGTAAGGCTGCGACTAATGTTTCCACCAGAGATGAGCGAGGATGAGTTGCAAGGGATGTGTTTTTCATCAACCAATAGAAACACTTCATTTACCTATCCTCGCTCTGCTGTAAATAAATCTCTCATTTATTTACAGCGGAGCGAGTGTAGATGACAGGGTGAAAATAGGCTTGAAATGATGGGATGAAATGATATGCAAATATACGATCTGGGGCTTTACGAATTACCACCCGTGGTTTGTCAAAAGTTTTACGTCTTGCCTTGGCCAGAAAGTGAGATTTTCGTTCGACAGAAAATCACACTTAACGGCCATGGGTGACGTAATAGTAAATTACCGCCCGTGGTTTGTCAAAAGTTTTACATCTTGTCTTGGCCAAGAAGTGAGATTTTCTCTCCGCGTAGCGGGCACAAAATCTCACTTTACGGCCAAGGGTGATGTAATAGTTTTTTTAGCGACTGGGCGCGGTCGTCCAATCGGCTGTCAGCCAGCTGCAATATCCCCGTGCGCTCGGACGCATACTGCTCTCGCTTATCTTTCCCGCCTTTATTTAAAATTAACAAAACATTTGGTTCAAATTATACAGTCGTACAGTGTTTTATTTGCGTCGCCTACAGCGAGGCTAGGTGAAAAATACATCTTTCGCAACGCATCCTCACTCATCTCTGGTAGAAACAGAGCCTAAGACCTGATGTTTGCCTAGAAAGCGACCACCCTAGGACGTAAGTATATCACGAAACAGCCTCCCTGTGTTGGAGTTCCCAAGAGACCGGCAAAGCATGGGTTACGCTTTTGGTACTGCAAATGTTTGTAGGGATCGGTGTCACTTTTCATCAGGTAAAGTCCCGATGGCATAGACATATACAATACTTCGTATAGACCGGGTCTACGCACACGATATATAACCCCACTTTCTTGGTGCCCAATCCAAGTTTGGTCACCAAGCGTGACACAGTGCTCAGCGAGACACCGGCGAGTGCGGATGTCAAACAACATATACGCAACCCTTAAATAATGCCGACTTGCGTGATAAAAGGCTGCAGAAATCATGTAGGCAAATTCCATACCATCTTAGGTCTCAGGGTAGGCAACGCATTCGAGATCTTTTGGTTTCAAATGGGGGATCATAGAATTTTTGTGTCCATGGGCCGCAGTGACCACTTACCATCAGGTGGGCTGTGCGCTCGTTTGCCTACACCATAGGTATAAAAAAAATAGCATGAAAACTTACGTCATCCAGTTTTCTGTTAAGCTCTTCAATTTCTTTTTCCAAAGTTTTAGATGTTTGCTCGTTGCTCTTTATCTCGTCGCGCTTGGCCTGAATTTCGTCTTGCACTTCTGTGACCTTTTCTTGGGCTTTTTTGAGATTCTCTTCAGCTGACACATACCTGTAAAATTGATCAATATAAAGAATCGCATTACTACACATGATGTTGCACTACTTCAATTTCAACTCCACTGCAATAACATAAAGATTATAATAGGGATGACGACAGGGTGAAGAAATCGAAATTCTAATTAGTCCGTCAGTCAGGTAATAAAAAAATATTAGACACGTATTTTTTGTTTTATCAAATTAACAAAGAATGACTAAGTTAAAACGCATTAAAGTTGGAGAGTGGGGGCTAACTACGTCACCGTTAGGTATAAATCGTACCTAACCGTGACGTCACGCGACATTTCAACTCAATATATCTCCGTATAAGTTTGATTACGTGAAAAAAGAAAAAATACGTGTCCAATACTTTTCAATAATCTTCCTGATAGACTAAGAAAACAAAAGTTGTCGTCATCCCTAATAAAGATTAAAGATTTTATTGAACATAATAAACAGTTATACAAAAGAACAAATCATTCGTAATCAGCCGCAGTAGTCGGAGACTTGAGTCGCAGTGATTACGCCCACCTCAAGACATCTTCAAGACTTATGTCTAGTATATAATGTATCAAGTATGTTCTTATAATAAGTCAGTACTTACACTTACTTAGTTAGGTTGGATAATTACATGCTAATGAATAGCAGATAAGTAATCCGGTAAAACTCAACACAAAAATTTCGATATGTATAACTGAAGTTGCAAGTAAACTTAATTTTAGTAGTAAAAGAATTACAACTTTGTAAGCAGGAGAAGAGAAAAATAAATATGTATTGGTAAGTTATATGTAGTAGGTATTTATGAAATAAGGGTAAAAACAGTAACAAAAACACAGCCTACATGGCTGTTTATAAATGCAAAATGAAGTGCATAAGAATTAATGTGTGTGTGTGTGTGTGTGTGTGTTTTGTGTGTGTCAATGCATATGTGTGTATGTATGTATGGGTACACATAGTATTACGTGTGTTTGAAAGAAGATATGGTTATGAGTTTGCGTCTGTGTATGTATATACATATATCGGTCTCTATTGGCCAGAGAATCAAAGATCATATCATGCGATACTTGAAAAAATAAAAATAACCTCTTGATATAGTCACGTGTCACTCTAACAATCAACACGAGCCGTTTAGGCTACAGAGTGTGCTAAAGAAATATACAAACATACATCTACTACTACTCTACTACAGCCTATTTGTGTCCCACTGCTGGGCACAGGCCCAAACATACTAGAGATGGGCCGACTAGTCGACGGTTATATAGTCGGGAAAGCCGACTATTCGGCATCATTTCTAGTCGGTGATTAGTCGGCGACTAGTCGGCAAAAATTGTCGAATATTCGACACTTTATTGCCTATAGGGAATATAAGTTAAACCATTTTTTTATCTATGAAATTTTGGCACTATTATTAGGGTTTTCATTATTTTTTTGTCGTGCAACGCATGGACGCATGGTATAGGGGTAGGTAACAAATAGCGCGACGAACGAAGCGAAACGAACGAACGTTTCCGAGTTCACCCGAACTTAGCAAAATCCTACGATCGGCAATGCCGACTAGTCGGCCGATTAATCGGCAAATTGAAAAACGATTAATCGGCCGACTGGCCAGTCGACAAAATCCGTAGTCGGCCCATCTCTAATGAATACACCTAATGTGGTATAATCGTAAAGGAGATGATGATGATAAACATACATGTATACACTCGAAAAACATATCCCTCCTTTTGGCGCGGTCGGGTAAAAATACATACTTGTAAGCGACATAAAGCCGCGACACATTCTCGAGTTCGCGCACGACTTTCTGGTACTCTTGAAACTGCGAGCGCTCGTCCTGGAGCTTCTGGAGCTTCGGGGCGATGTCCTCGCGAATTATCTGGAAACGACCACAAAGTTACAAAGCCATCCTCAGTCAGTTTAAGGGGCCGTTCCCTGACCCAGCATCGTCAAATTGCTCGTGTAAGATCATACCTTTCTAAAAAAATTTAAAAGTTAAAAATATGAAACAAAACATATTATGTTATATTTGATTATATCATCCTTAGTACTGCCACTGCCACTAAGTACTGCCACTAATTAATATTTTCATTAATTTGTACCTAACATAAGACCATCTCTAAGATCTTAGATTTAAGTTTAAGTTAGGGACTATACATCCCTGAAATGTAATTTTAGTATGTACCTGAGGTGGTGGTCGCTATGCCGTCCTGACTCCTCCAGTGAATTGAATAATGAAAACTAAGTCGTTTGGAAGCTGTATAATAAAACTATATATGTATTTTTATCATGGAAAAATGAACTAGGAGGAAATGTCAAGTGGGCGTTCCCTGCGCGCCAACATTGAGCCGGATATGGCAGCTTTGAAGTAGATTGAAGATCGCCTGACGTTAGTCTGCTTATCACTGCCGTGACAGATGTACGCCAACGTCAGTTGCAAAAAATATTAATATCGCTTTGAAAATGCCATATTGTACAATATTGGCGTGTCGAAATCATAGTAGTTAGAAAAATGTAGCTTCAAGCAATGTTTCATATCACAGGTGACCTTATTTTTTTATAATATTGAATAAAAATAGCGAGGCGTTATTTTTGTCAATTTCACGCCAAAGTGTCAGGCTAAATTCAACCGTATTGTGGAAACGCTAAAGTTTTCTATCATTTGTTCAAAACACTTATCGCCATCTTTCGTCCAGTAACCGTATTACAACTGGGGTTGCAATTTACTAAATTTAAAAAATCCTGACAAAACTATCTTGATTGAAGTTCTGTGTAATTGATCTACCTCTATATTCAATCAGTTGTTATACGAGTACATTCGAATGTTAGTAGTCAGTGCAAGAATAGTGATGTGCTAAGTGTTTGATATTAAATTAAACTGTTCGTTTTTTTTATGCGGTATTAGAAAAACATTTTGTATCATCTTTTTGGTACCTTTATCATGTCTGGTGTTCAATAAAGAATATTGTATTGTATTATTATTTCCTTTATTAAGCTTTTTTCTTAAGTTTTTATAATATGAGTATTAAAAGTAAAATACAAATAATAATACAAAATATAAACTCATCATCTTTAATATAAAACCCTAACCTAGAGTGCCGCCGGCAGCGAAGTAGGGCTACCGGTGATGACAGCTACAGAGAGAGGTAACTTCTGACGATAAGCACCGTGTGTAATATTAAATGAATCACTACTACTACTTCTACATCTCTTATTATTATTATTAAGTATATTCCATCCTCCTTATTGTTTATTACGATATTATTATATTAGCCTGTAGTGTCCCCACTTTAGCTTAGCGGGGTGCAAGGGCTACATCGGCGACTATAGGGTCTTGGAGCTTAAGATGGTATTTTTGAAGCGGTATGTGAGCTTTATCCCCAGTATGCTGCGCTCCATCGTCCTTTGAGCAAATACTTCTGAGCATTTGTCAAAGACCAAGTTTGTGCGTAAGAATTATACGTAAGAATTGGACCAATTATCTTAAAATGGCTTATTTTCTTAAGTACGATTTCATAGAAACAAAAGCAGAAAATATTAAATGCTAGAAATTCCTGATTACTGTTATAAGTACCTATCCTTTTCGAAATCCAAGCATTCCGGCTAATAGCGGAAAGTTGGCAACACAAATTACGTAAGTACGACAAAGTTAATAAAATGCGTATATTAAGCAATAATGGACTCTGTTCGAAAGGCTTATGGAAAGGATATTAGTTGTGTCGTGCATAGTGCCATCTGTCGTCGAGTAGCCGTACTACAATGTTTTTGGCTGTCAAAGCTATGTAAGAGAAAAAGGTTCCTAATTCAACTATTAGTGAATGGTAATTTAAACCTTACTTTGGACAGATAGGGTAGGAATTTGCACTAATTTTTTTGATGACGTAACTCTCAAGTCGCTTCAAGACGTACGCCAAATCAGCAGCAAGATAGCATAGTGTTGCAGTGTAGTGATTAGTGTACAGTAGTGTGAGTTTGGCGACAGCGGTTTTCATATTAAGATCGCAAGATGACATTTCCTCCTACACTACAAGTGTAGTTCATTCTTCCATGATTTTTATACATATTAATGTAAATGTAATGTAAGTCTATATGTTTAAATTTTGAAAAAAGGCCTTCTGCTGAGTTTGTTGCGGCGTTTGTTCTCAAGCAATGGGTCTAAGAAGCGTGAATTGAATAATGAAAAGTAAGTCGTTTGGAAGCTGTATAATAAAACTATATATGTATTTTTATACATATTAATGTAAATGTAATGTAAGTCTATATGTTTAAATTTTGAAAAAAGGCCTTCTGCTGAGTTTGTTGCGGCGTTTGTTCTCAAGCAATGGGTCTAAGAAGCGCTGGTAAATTCATTTCTGTTAAATTCATTTAAAAGTGCCCAGATGTGGCCTATTTGCTGAATAAATATTTTCATTTTCTTACATTGACAGCTTTTGGTACACGTTTCAAGAAACTTCGCTCGATACAATTTAATTCCAAAGTAACCTCTAACTCGAACCTTTAATCCAACTTTACTCCAGTTTATTATATCAAACAATGAAAAACTAAATATAACAGAAAAAATATCCATACGCATACATTTGACAGCTTTATAAATGCCATGTTTTTATACGGTATTTTTATAGAAATTAAAACGTGTTAAAAACTAACTAAATCGGCCGTTCTGTGGGTAGCGCTTTCTCTTTCACTCGTTGCACGAGTGACAGTGACGGCTGAGCTGGGTATAGGGACGGTCGTAATGGACTCATGGTCGTTAAATATTTCCGCCGAGCTGTCAGTCCATACAGAAACGCCATTTTATCCCATAGTAAAATATTTAACGAGCGCTGCTTGTGCTTAGATAATAGATGCTTTGAATCAACCCACCCTTAGTTGGATTAGTTAATAGTTTCTTCTGTGATTGTGATCTGAGACTAAAAAGGTTTCAATTTTGGTTTTTAATTCTGGTGTCATGCCATTCAAATTAAATTTTTCCACTAGCTAGACAATGGAGGACTCAATGGAGGACTCAAATACTGACATAAAAAATAAAAAAATAAAAAAAAACCGCCTTCAAACTCCGACAGACTGCAGTCTGTCGAAGTTGGAACATGGAAGGCGGTTTTTTTTTTTTAATTTTGTTTTCGGCTACACTTTCCAAACATTACTATAGAAATACATATGTAACTCTGAAGTCTTCGAAATTGACACCAAATTCATCTACGTGCTAGCAAATTTTGAGAAGTTCCCTCATTTTCTCATGGATCCCATCATCAGAACTGAACCAAATTAATATGGGAACAACTTGGAAGTACCGTCTTTCGAACAAAGAAGAATCATCGAAATCGGTTCACGTTTACTATTTATTTTTGGTGACCATACATAAATATAAAAAACCGGCCAAGTGCGTGTCGGGCCACGCGCAAAGTATAGGGTTCCGAAGTTGACGATGCCCACAGTACCTTTCTAAGACTTATTAGCATATGGTTAGCCTGTGGTATGAGTCATACCAGGCAAGGGCATCGGGCGGGCACGTCATACCGTATGACGTGCCCGCCCGACGCCCCTGCCGCTCGAGAAAAATCATTGGTATTTTAATCATTTCATAAGTTGGTCGACTATGACTCGTAAGTTTGTACAGCCTACTTAGCTGTGATAGTTTTCCTTTCAACTACGTTATATTAGGTCCTTACATATGAAATTGGCGTTTGGCGAACTGGCAACTTTGATTCAAAATATGTGGCGTTCGGCTAGGAATTCCAAATTCAAATTTATTTCAAATTTAAGACCATGTATTTCTGTGTTCGAATTACGAAATTTATTTGTTATCGCGTCATTTGTTTTTCTTTCACATCGTTCTGTTCACAATATGGAGAACTTAAAATATCGCTATATTTACGAATATGAGTTTCACCTCGGCACTAGTGCTGCAGAAACGGCTCGTAGGATTAACAATGCGTATGGGGAAGCTACTGCAAAAGAAAATACGGTACGTTATTGGTTCCAACGTTTCCGTTCTGGAAATTTTGACCTACAGAACAAGCCTCGTGGACGGCCGGAGACACAAGTTGATAACGAAGAATTAAAAGCAATTGTGGAAGCAGATCCATCGCAAACCACGTCAGAGTTAGCAGCAGGCTTCGGTGTGAGTGATAAAACCATTTTGATTCACTTGAAACAAATTGGAAAAGTGAAAAAACTTGAAAAATGGGTACCGCATGAATTGAGCGACGCAAACAAAGAAACACGCGTCGAGTGTTGCGTTTCACTTCTCAACCGGCACAATAATGAAGGCATTTTGAATCGTATCGTTACTTGTGATGAAAAATGGATCTTGTACGACAACCGGAAACGTTCTTCACAATGGTTGAACCCAGGTGAACCAGCCAAATTCTGCCCGAAACGAAAGTTGACTCAGAAAAAGGTACTGGTAAGTGTCTGGTGGACTAGTGCCGGTGTCATCCATTACAGTTTCTTAAGATCTGGGCAAACAATCACGGCTGATGTGTATTGTCAACAATTGCAAACGATGATGGAAAAGCTAGCCATTAAACAACCCAGACTGGTCAATCGATCTAGCCCACTGCTGCTTCAGGACAACGCTCGACCACATACGGCACGTTTGACGGCCGCAAAACTACGGGAGCTGCGACTGGAATGTCTTCGACACCCACCATACTCCCCGGACCTTGCTCCAACTGATTACCATTTTTTTCGGAATTTGGACAACTTCATGCAAGGAAAAAAATTCAATTCTCACGAGGCTGTCCAAACGGCCTTCAAAGATTTTATTGATTCTCGCTCACACACTTTTTTTAGTAAAGGAATCAATGAACTACCTTCGAGATGGCAAAAGTGCATAGATAGCCATGGTACATACTTTGACTAAATAAAAAAATAGTTTCATAAAAAAAAATCGTTTTCATTTCTGCCATATGAAACGCCAATTTCATATGTAAGGACCTAATATATGCCACAACCGTGATTTTTTTCAGCCATCCAAATACCACCATTTAACGGCAGGAGGGGGGGGGGGGGGCACGTGACTCTAACAAAAAATAGCACTTTAAAGCTTAATATTTCACAAACGCATCACTTTTTTTTTTTTTTTTTTTTTTTTCTATTCCAAATCTTGCAATCAGCCCTGTTGGCTATAAGCAGATTCGATGACGCTGATTTTCGAGGCGGGTGATACCCCCAGCGGGGTACATCCCATTTATTCGTGTAGTCAGTCAAGCTGACTATCCCGGTCAAAGATGTCTCGCCTCTTTTTAAGCCGACGAGTGATTTCTGGGATTGTTAGTTGCCCCGCAAGTTGGTTTGGATGCTTTTGTAGTCTTGCTTTGTATTTGTCACCATACGAGGCAATTTCTTGTTTGACGGTTGGCATATCGAGAATTTCGTGAAGCTCTGTTGTTTTGAGGAACCAAGGTGCATTCGATATCTGTCTCAGTATATTGTTCTGCATTCTTTGTAATATAGTTATGTTGGTTGCGCAGGCAGCGCCCCACAGTTGTATGCCATATGTCCAAATCGGTTTTATCATGGTTTTGTAGATGAGAATTTTATTGTCCATTGCGAGCTTTGAATTTCTGCCCATCAGCCAATAAAGACCTTTGTACTTTAAATTAATCTCATCTCTTTTAGTCTTAATATGTTTCTGCCAGGTGAGCCTCCGGTCCAGGTGCATGCCTAAGTACTTTACGGTGTCTTGATGTGGCAGTTGTACGCCGTTCAGGGTGACAGGAGCACAGTCTTCCTTGCGGAGTGTGAATGTAATGTGTGTTGATTTGGTCACGCTAACAGCAATTCTCCACTTAGCTAGCCACTTCTCCACTTCATTGAGGCTGCTTTGTAGCATTTGTGATGCTTTAACTGGGCATTTATTCGAGGCCAGTAGAGCAGTATCATCAGCAAAGGTGGCAATCGTCGTATCTGGGTTCTGTGGCAGGTCAGATGTGAACAGCGTGTACAGGACAGGTCCAAGTACGGAGCCCTGTGGCACTCCTGCGGTTATTTCGTGAAACCCTGATGTTGAATCGCTTTCTCTTACTTGGAATATTCTGTTAGATATGTACGACTTCAAGATTCCGTAGAATGAGTGGGGTAATAAGGACTTTATTTTGCATAACAGTCCTTTGTGCCATACTCGGTCGAAGGCTTGCTGTATGTCGAGAAATGCCGATGAACAGTATTCTTTCGTCTCGAATGATTTTCTAATTTTCCTGCACACTCTGTGGACCTGTTCTATGGTAGAATGTTCTCTCCGAAAGCCAAACTGGTGGTCTGGGACAACAGATTTTTCTCTTAAGGCACTGTTGAGTCTATATAGCAGACACTTTTCAAAGAGTTTCGACATGATGGGCAGCAAGCTAATCGGTCTATATGAAGTTACTTCGTGCGGAGACTTACCATGTTTATGGATCATTATTACCAGGGAAACTTTCCATAAATCGGGAAAGTATCCTACCCTCAGAATAGCGTTAAAGAGTATGGTTAAGTACACGATAGCCTTACGTGGTAATTTTTCAAGGACTTTTTTGTCGATCAGGTCGAATCCCGGTGCCTTGTTATTATCCATCGATTTGATGTTTCTAACAACCTCGCTGGGCGTCACTAGTTTTAGGGGACGGTCGAGCTGGAGGTCTTGGTTGAGGATTGAGTCAATGTCCCATTCGTCTGCGGTAGATACAGCGTTGTTCGGCTTAAAGACTTGGCTCAGATGTTTGGCGAATTCTTCCGCCTTACTTTGTTCGGATCTAGCCCATCCTCCATCCTGCATCCGTAGTGGTGGCTTGTGGTGTAATGGTTTGTCGAAGTTTTTGCATGCTTTCCATAGTGAGTAGTTCGTCATTTTGGTTGCTGTAAGGCCCTCCAGATAAGTTTGCAGGGCTGTATCATTGGCTTCTGTTATTAGGGTCTTTAATTCTTTAACAGCTCTGTTGAATGCTGCCTTGTCACTTGGATGTCTACTTGTATGCCACGCTCTTCGTAGTCTCCTTTTATCCTTTATTTTCAACCGAATGCATTCCGAGTAAACCTTGCGTTGCAGTGGACGCTCCGTAGCTACCGGTGTGCACTGCCAGCAACATTCTTGAATTGTTGTGGTTATTATTTTTGCAGCCCTGTCAATGTCTGGTTCTGTTTTTAGAGCTATTTGTAGGTCCAGCCTTTGGTTTACCAGTTCCTGAAAGGTGACCCAGTCTGTACGTTTGTTATACAGCTTTATAGTTTCTGTAATGTTAATTACCGTGGTTCCAATTGTTAGTATTACCGGTACATGATTTGAGTTTGCGTCCAGGCATGTTTGTATTTTGTGGAAGAGTCTCGATAGACCTTTCACGATAAAGAAGTCAATTACATCTGGTAACCTGTTTGGGTCACTGGGCCAGTTGGTGGGCTCTGCTGTTGAGATTGCAGTAAGGTTATTCTTCTCAAGGCTTTTCTTAAGTTCTCTACCTCTGGTATTAGTCAGTCTAGAGCCCCAGTGGAGGTTCTTTGCGTTCCAATCCCCTCCAACTATGAAACGCGGGCCAAGAGTGTTGAATAGCTCGTCATATTGCTCCACAGTTATTTTGTGTTTCGGAGGGCTGTAAGCGGCAGAAACGTTAAATGTTCCGTTTCGATCCTGTATTCCGATAGTAGCTGCTTGTATGTGAGATTTCTTAAACTGGGGCTGCTCAAAGTGCTTTATGTTTGATTTCACTATTACTGCCGCTCCTGCGTGTGCAGTTCCATCGGGGTGATTTGTGGCGTAAATTTTATAGTTTCTTATCTTAACACTGCTGTTTGCCTTAAAATGTGTTTCAGATACTAATAGTATATCTATGTTATGTGCGTTTAACAGTATTTCAACTTCGTCTTTGTTTGGTGATAGCCCATCCAGGTTCCAGGTAGCTATCTTGAGAGAAGTCATTTTGTTGTTTGAGAGACTAGGGTTGTTATGAGACTGATTAGTGTACTCATTTGTTGAAGGATTAAATCCATTTTTTCATTTTGTTTAATGAACATTTCTTCAATTGTTTTGTTTGAAGTTACTTTGTCTTCGCACAAACGCATCACTTAATCAAAAAATGGTTTTAACAAACCCACAATATTTTTTTAAGACCTATTTAACGATATGCCGCACCATGGGGTACGCAAAAAAAAAATTACATCCTAACTTTACGAGTAGGGGAGGTACCCTATAAAAAAATATATTTCAAAATTTTATTGTACCACTTTGTCAGCATAACTAATATGTATATTCATGCCAAATTACAGCTTTCTAGAACTAAGCATCTCCGAGCAATAGTGCGGACAGACGGACGGACGGACATGGCGAAACTATAAGGGTTCCTTGTGGACTTCGGAACCCTAAAAATGAAATTGAAAAAAAAAGATTCCAACGAATTGAGAATCTCCTTTTTTTCAAGTCGGTTAAAAAAGCGGTACTTACATCATTAAGCTCTCTAAGTTTGGCATCTTTCTTTTCAATGGTCTTCTGCGCTGCTTGTTTCTTGGCTTCATACATCCTAGTCCCGGCTGCTTCCTCCACCATTGACAAAATCTGCAACAAACAACCAACCGCATGAGCACTTGACTATTAAGATGAAAAGTATCCTATGTTACAAGCTGATGATGTAATAATGTGGCTTCACTACATAGTATAAAACAAAGTCGCTTTCTCTGTCCCTATATCCCTACTACTACAGCCTATTTGCGTCCCACTGCTGGGCACAGGCCTCCTCTCATCACGAGAGGGTTTGGGCTATAGTTCCCACGCGGGCCCAATGCGGATTGGAGACTTCACACACATCTTTGAATTACTTCGCAGATGCGTGCAGGTTTCCTCACGATGTTTTCCTTCACCGAAAAGCTCAGTAGTAAATTCAAATTGAATTTCGCACATAAGTAAACTTAGAGGTGCGAGCCGGAATCGAACCCCCGACCCTCGGCATGAGAGGCGGTAGGTCGAACCACTAGGCCACCACGGCTACTCTAGGCCACCACGGCTACCTATATCCCTATGTATGCTTAAATATTTAAAACTACGCAACGGATTTTGATGCGGTTTTTTTAAATAGATAGAGTGTTTCAAGAGGAAGGTTTTCGTACATAATTTGTTATAGTTTAACGCTCAATTCCCGCGGGAACGCTATAACCGAAATCCACGCGGACGAAGTCGCGGGCAGAAGCTAGTTTTAAATATAGGGGAAACTTTTTAGCTTATCCTATTGACATTACTTTACATTTTGACTCCCAATATGCTGTTTGATCCAACCATTACAGCCTATTTACGGCTCACTGCTGGGCACAGGCTTCCTCTCATCACTAGAGGGTTTGCGCTTTAGTCCCCACACTGGCCCACGGCAGATTGGGGACTTTACACACATCCTCGAATTGAGAGAGAGAGAGAGAGAGATATTTATTTCAAATATTTTCACATGCAACTTAAGACTAGTGAATTGCTTCTCAGATGGGTGCAGGTTTCCTCACAATATTTGCCGTCACCGAAAAGCTCCTGAATTTCGCACATAAGGAAGCGCGAGCCGGATTCTAACCCCCAACCCCGTGTATGTGAGGCGGAGGTAGAACATTGGGGCCACCATGGCTATTTTATCACAAACAACTTACCTCAGGAGGCTTCATGTTGAGCACTTTGGTGATCCGGCCTTGCATGATCAGGAAGTGGGGGTTGTTCACGTTGAGCTGCACGGAGCAGAACAGGTCTGACACCCTCTTATTTTGGACATTGATGCCATTGATCAGGTACTTGTTCTTACCTCCCATCACCACCTGGAATACAATACAATACAATCAACTTTATTGAACACCATACATTCAAGATGGAAAAAAAAAAGATGGCAAATCCAAGACCACAAATGACGTCAGAAATGAGGCTATTCATATTCAGATTCAGATACATTACAGAACAGTACAGACATAACGTAATTACACAAAAAGTATGGCATACAACAGGCGGTCTTGACGCTTAAAAGAGATCTCTACCAGACAAGCTTTGGATAGTGGAACTGGAGATGTGGAAAACAAAACTAGGTTGGTAGGCAGTGTTCTGTACTGGACTGTTGGGTGTTCATTAATAAACATTGGGGATGAACATCTGGAGTCATCAGGTCAGTAAGGGACCATTTAATTTTTACATATCTGATATGTAATTGATTAGATTCCTGAAACAAGCTAAGCAATGTAGAGCAGGAGAAAATACTGATGTTCAATTGAAATATGAATTTTATTTATTAAAGGAGCATTTTGTTGAAGAAATTTGTATTCTCATTTGTTTTGTATTCTCTATGAGAAAGAGCTAAATAAATCCTCAAAAAATTGCTTCAAATAATCAAGCACCCCGAGGATTTATTTAGCTCTTTCTCATAGAGAAATGAATTACATAAAATACAAATAAAAGTAAACAATACCCATTTTGACATTTAAAAAACTAAAATTACATGAACAAAACTAAAATCACAATGTTGTAAAGGATTACTAATAAAATAGTCTTGTTTATTACTAACCTGCCTGGTAACAGTGATTTCATCATGGTTCTCATATCCGATAGGGCACTGTGCCCTGTCTCGGTTGTCAAACGTGATGCTCACGGTCGCCTTGGTGATCCCAGCCTGGCCATGCTTGTAGATCAGCTCTTGAAGACTGCCAGCCCTCACCTACAGTACAGCGAACATTAGAAATATATACTTACTTCGTGGTCTAACAGTGTCTGTAACTAACATAAAATAGATTTTATTGCTATTGGTACTGGTGCATGTATAGTTCCTTCACAAAGCAAGTTGTGAGACATGTTACTCAACAGAAATATGTATTACTAGTCGATATTATTTCCCAGGTAAAAAGTATCCTATGTTATTGCCCGGGTCTCAAACTATCTCCATACCAAATTTCATCCAAATCAGTTCACTCGTTACGACGTGAAGGAAGGGCACACAAACAAACACTTTCAAACTTATATTAGTATGGATTTTCAACATGTAACCTGACAAAACAGATGGCGGGAACTTACATACAATTTAGCGAAAAAGCTTCATAATACACTTACGTTGGAAAGATTTGTGATACCCAGCACGAAACATATGGAATCCAGAATATTCGACTTCCCTGTCCCGTTTAGTCCAGTGATAGCGTTGAATTCGGGATCAAAACCGGTGATCTCGACTCGATTCCCGTACGACTTGAATCCATCCAATACTATCGATTTGATGTACATATTGAAAAGCAAAGATACATCTAACGGCTTGGAAATTATATTTTTCTAAAGAAACATCGCAAGTTATGAATAAAACAAGGTTTTCCTCGGAATACACAAAGCGGGAACCGTTGTTATTTGCAATTTGACAGTTCGTTCGTCCGTTTCAATTTTTTTTTCCATTTATCCCAGAGAGGAAAGGCAAAGGCCGTAGCCATGCAGCCATCGTCTCGTCCGTTTCAAGTTCGTTTCGGGCGACACTGTTACCAGATGATAATTTTTAATGCTACGTTTATACGCGCGTCTCCGTGCTCGAAAACGTGCCCGTTGCATGTCGTTTGAACGCCGTGTAAACAGTTACCCAAGCACGATCAAATTCACCTTTGATCTTTGTCGAAAACCAACAGCCGACCGATCGACGGCGTTCACGTGCACATTCACAAGCGCGTTCAAAAACAGCCTGTTTACACGCTCGTGCCCGTGAACGCGCCCGTGAATGTCGTTTAAGACGCCGTACATGTAATAAAATTGTACCAAAAAAGCGATAAAACGTTGTTTTGGCAACCTATTCTGCCAACGAAATATAATTTACGAAAGGTTGTATCATTTAAAAAAAAGTAAGGCATGTATTCCCAAAAATGCTCAGTTTGTTAAAATGGTCAATACTTTCGAAAAAAAAACTTGGACAATCCGTGATGTCAAACCTCCGCAGTGGGATTTTTTTTATTTGCAATTTCAACCGAAATATGACTGATAGTCTTAGCTGATAGTTGATATTCAAATATTGAAAAACTGTATTACGAAATTTTAGTGATTATCACAAGATTATCAATATAAATTATAAATTTCTTATTGTAAATAATACATAACAAAGTATGAATAAAAGTAAAAACACATTTGAAAAATGAAAATAAGTTGTATTTTCGTTAAAAATGTCACAGATCGCAGGAGTGTGTGCAAATACTTATTTCGGTCTTTATGATTTCGCAGGTAAACGAGAAAATGTATTTGATTTCGGTCAAAACGGAAAAAAAAACAATATAAAGCTCTTATACCGTTGTTACATTGGTTTAAAAGACTACGGAGACTCTCCGCTAGTTTTAACAGCATGTGGGCACATGCTACACCATCAAAAATCGACAGCCGACCGACTGACGGCGTACACATGCACAATCACCAGAGCGTTCAACAGAAGCATTGCATTGACATGACATTGGTGCTAGCAACACTCACTTGCAGCTACTGGCTTTTTTTTGCTTGTGTGTTTGTGACTTTGTGTTCGCGCCAATCGTTAAACAATTTGTATTTAATTTTTTGCATTTATTTTATTTTATCAATATGGATTTCACCAATACAAGCGGAATTAGAAGTCCTTTTTCTCCACGCGTCCGACAATCTATCACGGGTCTCAGACAGGGGCTTACTCCCGTTAAGAAAAACCAAAGGTGTGACCTAACCTATAGTGATTTGTGTTTTGTTCCATGAATAGTGTTAAAATTTGTATTTGTTTCTAGTCAATTCATGCAGTCCGAGGTCCCGGCTGGCGATGTCATCTACAAGACTCCTTTGATCACTATGGAAACGTTCGGGCATCCTTTACCAGTGCTTGTCACAGAAGCTCTTACATTTGGTATGTGCAACCTATCTATTTATGTTTCTCTTCTTATATTACGCTTTTGCAACTACTGACTCGGCATTCTACGGTAGTCTTGATTGACTTGATGTTTTGTGACTCATTCCAATAAGTAACCTAAAATAACATCAATCAAATATGATGACGGCAGTTGGCGAATTCGGAAAAACGTCGAAATTGAAGGCCTAGTGTGCCAATTCAACATAGTAGGAGAAACCAAAGCTCACCGACTTCACTGGCTCGGCCACGTTTAGAGAATGGGAGAGGATCGGGCGGTGAAAAGAGCGTATATAGGTTGTCCGGCTGGACGTCGCCCAGTGGGGCGACCTAGATATCGCTGGAGGGACGTCGTCGAAGTGGACCTACGAAGCCTCCTAGTCAGCGACCGGCAGGAGGTGGCACAGGACAGGGCACAGTGGCGAAAGCTCGTTTCGGAGGCCAAGATCCATTTTGGGTCGTTGAGCCAGCCTAGTTAGTTAGTTTTTGTAAGTATAGGACTTTCCGTTTCACACAATCTCTAGTTAAAGTCCCTGTACTACTGGTGTTTATATGTCAAAGACAGTATTTTAATATAATTTCATGAACTACCAGAAGGATGAAACAACTTTTAATTATCATTCTCACTTCTCTAATCTTTTCGCTTATGTGTATGGGACACACTAATCCATTTTATGATCTATTTCCATGACTATGATTAATTCAGGATTGTCTCTGAAATTAACCACCAACAGACATTTTGATTCCATGCTGAGGAAGTTCCTTAACAACCTCTCCAGATCATCATTTAATAAGCTTTTTCAAGAATAAATTTTTTGGGACACGCTTTTATTGCTGACTGTACTTTTCTTTGTATTCAAGATGAATCAAACTCTAAATATGGTCACTGAGATTGTCACTACTGTGGAGAAAATGATGTGTCTGTAATGATAAGGCTGGCCTTACTTAGAGCAGGTTATGCAGCATACAAAAGCGCAGTCTCGGGGGATGCTCAGCCCAATCATTCCATTTTGACTGTGCTCCTAATAGTGGATGCTCGGTAATGTATGCCTGTGAGCACTACAAGGGCTAGAGTTGTAGCTATGTAATGATGAGCCTGTAGGCAAGTTGTTTGATGTAACCTGTACTGAGTATACGTATGTGTGTAGCGAGCGGCTCGGTGTCGGTGCAGCTGTCCCCGTGCGGGTACTGCTGGCTGGTGT
>OZ020288.1:12251516-12398796 GCA_963971205.1 Aethes cnicana
CGCCGCCGTGCTGGCCGGCCTGGCCGCGGAGGAGAGGGACTCCGTCCACAGGCTGGCGGTGAGTGGGAGCGGGGCGGGGGCGCCGCGGCAGCAATCGGCGAGGTGGTAACAAAGAAACCCAGCGCAGAAGAAAGCCAGCGTTGACAGGAATACTAGCACATGTTGACTCTACCTTCATCTAGGTCCAACCTTCTTCGCTCTTCAATTATGATCATATTCTGTTCCAGACCACGGCATCCCTCGCCAAACTGTGCCTGCTAGCGACAGACGAAACCCCGCCGCCGGCGCTGTGGAACAAGGTGGAGAGTGGGTTGTCGCTGGCGGAGCAGCACGCGGCGCTGCCCCGCGACGTGAAGCTGCTGCACGGCCTGGACGCCGCCGACTGCCCCGTGCTGCCACACGAAGACCTGGTCCAGGTGGCTACCAAATACTATACTATACTTAATACTACCAGAGACACAGCTCGGTTCTCCATATGATCTCAAAACTGTTTTACAGTACAAGCAGTACATAGGCACTCGTCTTGGCCTCACTTAGTGTAGTGCCTGTCTCCGCCTGTGGAGCAGGCGAGAGCGGCCTGACAGACCTACAACTCAACTTGCACACCAAAGTATTCCAACTAGCATCTTTCGTCAGACACCGATAATGAAAATGAAAATGAAAATATTTATTCAGCAAATAGGCCACATCTGGGCACTTTTACACGTCACTTTTAAATGAATTTAACAGAAATGAATTTACCACAACAATTAACCATTTTTGCAGATGTATATCGACAGTGAGAGCGACGCACTGACAGAGTACGACTACAAGAAGGCACTGGACTTGACGGATTTCGTCGAAGACATGGAACGGCGGGACGACTTGAGACTGCGGGTGAGTGGACTCCAAACAGTCTTGGTGAAGACAAAGATCAAGACTGCGCAGTCTTCATTTCTAAAACTCGGCACGTGCTTATAGACTCCAGTATTTTAATCAAAACTCGATTTCTTTTAGAATTGTTGAGGATTCAAGTCCTTTAGACTCGCGCGTGTTTTGTTTAACTTTGAACAATTTTCCTTATTGGTCCAGAGACTCGAAAAATAACTTAGACTCGTGACTCATTTTCACTCGTTCATAGTGTTAATGCTCGCTTTCGCTCGCGCCAACATAATTAGGGACTTAAATCATCTGGTACAGTCAGCAGCAGAAGTAGATAAGCTGTCCAGGTGTTCAAAATGACCTACACACGCCCTTAACGTCTTAAGAATAAGGTCGTGTGTAGGTTTTTTGAACACCTGGACAGCTTATCTACTTCTGCTGCTGACTGTACAGATGAAAAGGCCTATTATTACTTGTTGGTACATTTTCATGTCACGGACCCATGGGGACCCGGTCATTCTCATTCATGGGGCCGAAGCCAACATGAAGAGGCTTTTGGTACCTTTTACTAGAAATGTGAGATGGCCGCAACTGTGGAGATCTGTCCTCCCAATACAACATGAGGCCGTACGTTGCCGAGGAACTAAGAGACTTGGAGTGGGCTATGTGGATGGGAGGTGTGGACTGGAAAATCGGGCTATGGAGTGAGATAACGGACATCTGCCTGATCAATATCTCACAAATCGAAAGCAAGGCAGACGGTGACTCGCCGTATACGCACTAACCAAGAGGCTAGCCTTCGTGGGCCCCCTATACAGGCCCCCGCACGGGTGGGAGGGAGCAACACTGATGTAAGCAGCTAAGGGTGTGGAGAGGTGTGCACCGGTTTCGCCATCGCGGGTCGCGCCTCGTGCGCACCCGGAGCGGGTTTCCCCGTTATTACGCAGATTGAACACTTCCACCTTTCTAAATATATAAAACTCAAAGGACTGACATAGTGATCTATCAACGCTCAGCCCAAACCACTGGACGGATCGGGCTGAAATTTGGCATGCAGGTAGATGTTATGACGTAGGCATACGCTAAGAAAGAATTTTGCAAAATTCCCACGGGAAAAATCGGGATTTTACTTTTTAATATTTCTGCGCATACGAAGTTGCGGGCAAAAGCTAGTTCAAGCATATAGCTCCTGCGCTCCACCCTGGGCGGCCCACTAAGGCAATCCAGAGGCGGGGGAGGTGTGTAGCTGTGTGTATGTGTGTGTATGGTGCATGTGTGTGTGTGCCCCCGGAGGTCTCGGGTGCGAGGTGTCGCCGCTCACCATCGGCCCGCCACAGGCCGCCCCGCGCCGACTAACTGCACCGATGGGGTCGTCACATCCCTACGCCGTTATTATTATTATTATATGATTACCTCGTCTGACCGCCGTGCCGTTCCAGGTGTGGTGCGCGTGCGTCCGGCGCTCGGCGTGGGAGGCCTGCGACACGGAGGCCCCGCACGAGGAGCTGCAGCGGAAGATGTTCTTCCGGCTGATGCACCTCGTGCACGCCATGGGTACGGGTATACACTACTTAGAAGGCGCGTTCATTTACCAACAATAGACGCTGTCTCAACCGCTTACAACGCTGACTAGAGCCAATGACCTTGAGCAATCGAGGCAGACAACTGTCTCAACGGACAATGTCTGTTTGCATTGGAGGGAGCGAGAAGCACGACCGCGGCATGAGGGCGATATACGTAGACAATAAAAAAAAATAAGATTAAAAAAAATCCCTCATTGCATGAAAAATATAAATTAGCAATTCTTTTGGTATGAGTATGACGGAAAATTGTATTTCATTATAGAAATCTGCTTTAAAAAAATAAATTCATAGAACCGTTTAAATGGGATTAGAAGACGTAACTTCACGAATGTTTTTCATCGAACCGATTTCATGAAATCCCTTTTACGAAATAGAAAGTTTTATAATTGTGTAGTGAATTTATTTTATTTTACTCGCCTTACAGAATCAAATAGTTTTCGCTTAAATACTGTTTAAATAAAGTCAATTTAGGTCTTGTCAGCGCCTTAAGATTCTTTTACAGACAATTTACGTTCCACTGCTGGACGCACGAGAGAGTTAGGGCTTAGTCGCAGGCCCAGTGTGGATTAGGGACTTCTGACACAGCACAGGTTTACTCAACTTAAAAGGCGCGTGGATAAAGCCATAATAGACTCCGCGCACTTAAGTGCTTCGCCGCGCACCTTCTAAGTAGTGTCGTGCTATACAGGTATTTTTCTTCATCGGAAAAATCAGTGATCGATTGAAATAAAGTTTCGCAAAAACATACACAAGTATAAAACGACACAACTTAGAAGGCGTGCGGATTAGGCAATAATAGACTCTATATCAACGGGTATAAGTGCTGCGCCGCGCGCCTTCTAAGTTGTTGTCCTCCTATACTCGTTTACTTTGGAGCTGAAAGCCTGCGTTTCTCAACTTTTCATACAAACGTATTTTCGCTGTTATTCCCAAATTACTAAACAGATTGACTCGAAACTTGGTACACATAATAAAATCATTATTGTAGGTGTTTGAAATTAGTAAATGTCGTGGTAAAATAAAACACAATTAAATTACAGCCAAAAAACTTAATTATGAATTTATTATGGAGGAAACTAAAATGGTCCTAGTTTCTTTGTTATTCAATTTATTACAATCAAAGTGTATTTTGGACACTAATATCTCTGCTCCACTGTTACTTGTAAAATTTGGTGCCAATCGGATAAGTAGTTTGCGAATTAAAACGTAACTACGTTTGTATGGAGAAAGGAGCGTACTGGGGACTCTTAAAGTCTCCTCAGTAAAAGGTGTTAGGTCAAACGACCAAGCTGTCAAGGCCTATTGTTACCTTAAAATATCCTGTATTTATCTGTAAATCATCGTACTGTATTTATTGAATTAGTACGTTATTTCCCAGGAGGCGACCTGGCGTTGCTGCTCCCGCCGGCAGAAGACATCTTAACGGCGCGCGAGCTCGCTGAACTAGTGTCGGACCCGCGCTTCCGCTACATCATCAAGTACGGCTACGAGTGCCTCCACGCCGGCGCCGGCGCGCACCACCCGCCGGGGGAGGCGTGAACACTTCGAGCCCGGCCGAGCCTGGAGGGGGGAGACAAACACGTGGTAGGAGGCAGAAAATCACCAAAAAAAAACAGCTACGTATTGACCTATAATAACACGACGGACGGGTATAATGAACGAACAGTGCCTAACAGAATATGTCAAAATATATGGAGCAAACTGACATTAGAAAATACGTTCCAATATGCTAATAACGCCATAATATGTGTCAAGATAAATATTTTATACAAAAGTAAACCTAACACTATAAGACTTAAGTGGCAGATTTACTGAGCGCCAAACGGGTGCCCGAGTTGTTCGGGCACCCGTTTTGACGGGCCATTTTTCTTCGGCTACTTGTGAATCCTTACCTATAATAGATCAATGCGTATGACAGACACGCGTTCCTAGATATTAATGATTTGATAATGACTCTTGATATAATTAAAAAGAAAGAGGGTCTCATTGACACTTGACAGTCCTTTTGTATATTGATTTTTCTTAAACTAACCTGTTACCCGCGATTAATTAACGTAGTTAATTTTAAATTTTATTCATCCATATCGGCGTTCTGAAAAAATAAAACAGTTATAATCAAACTTATTTGTTAACTTACCTCCGCATACAAAGGATCATGTATTAATTACATACAGATTTGATTTGAACTGTGTGACAAGTTGTTCTGTTTCACTTCATCATCATTTCAGCCGCGGGACGTCTACTGCAGCAGTAATTTGGAGTCTGCTGGACAGGGGCCTCCCCCAAGACTCGCCACTCGAACCGGTCCTGTGCTATGTTTAACTTCATCATCATCATTTCAGCCGAAAGACGTCCACTGCTGGACATAGGCCTCCCCCAAAGCTCGCCACTCAGTCCTGTGCTACTTGCTTCCACCGGTTTCCCGCGATCTTCACGAGGTCGTCGCTCCATCTTGTTGGAGGCCTACCGACAGCTCGTCTCCCGGTTCGCGGGCGCCACTCGAGAACTTTCCGGCCCCATCGGCCATCAGTCCTGCGAGCAATGTGCCCCGCCCACTGCCACTTAAGGCTCGCAATTCTTCGGGCTATGTCAGTGACCCTAGTTCTACTGCGGATATCCTCATTTCTGATTCTATCACGCAGAGAAACCCCGAGCATAGCCCTCTCCATTGCCCTCTGTTGCTGTTTAACTTATTTAAGTCTAATTTGTAACAATAACTCATGCACGTAACTTGAGCGGCGGCCTTCGATGCGAAAAAGTAGAAATAAGGTGTCAACGGCAGAGGGGCGCGGGACGCAGCGGGAGCTTTGTCTTTCGCGCACGCTCATTGGCCCTTCAGTCATAAACGTTCGCAGAAATCCCCTCTACTCTAGTTTCACTCTCCGCTCAAGATCCGTGCCTGTAATTGCAACACCACGCCCAGTGAGGACGGAGCTCGGCTCACATAACTCACCATTCGATGATGTAAAGTCAGACTGATTTAGCATGTAAGACTGTCCACTTGCGCAAACGCTAAATAAGCAACACCCATGTTCAAAGTTAAAGTCTTCTTCTTCTCTTTAAATAATGGCTTCTGTCTATCTGCAAGACAGTTTCGCCAATGTCAAGTAATGGGGACTATCGTTTCTTTGCTCACCGTTTGGCGCCACTGTTGACTAAGGTCCAGAAACATAGCTGTCAAAGGCGACTTTATAAGATCGGCGCCGAAACTAAGTTTTCAATCTTGAATCTCATTAAGTTTATTCATTATAAATAACTATTATCATATCGAGTAGCTATGCCGCAATGTTGTGCAGTTCCATTTTGTTTGAAAATATAGCGTTTACATTCATCGCCAAATAATCCATATTTGCGATAATTTCACGAAGGAGATCACTTTTCAACAGGTAAATTAAGGAAATTATGATTTATATCACGAAACCCACCAATACCAGTGAAAAGTGAATGTTATTAGACCTCACGCGACACTAGCGCCTCTAGTGGCAAATTCACACGCGATAGCCCCCATAGGCCAAAAGTTAGTCAAAGAGTTCATTTGCAAACATAGGTGATTAGATTACACGGTGGTAGAATATAATTAACATCACTTTGTTATGTTTAGCGTTTGTTTAAGTGGAATTTAGACTGTAAGTTAGTAATTTAAGATCTATTTTAAACGGCTTGTATCTGTACAATTTATTAAATAAGCCTGTAAAGAAGTATTCACTTATTTATAACTAGCTTCTGTCCGGGACTTCGTCCGCTATATGTTGACCAGTGTTATAAACTACACCCATACCAAATTTTATTACAATCCGTCTAGTAGTTTTCGAGTTAAATCCGAACATACATACACAACCATTCATACAGATGTTTTTTCTAAAAATCGTTAATTTGTGTTCAGTATAGTTTATATGTATAGTCCCCTCGACTTTATAGTTTCTTTTAATTTTCAAGTTACAGACGCGACTTCTTCTACAGACTTATTATTAGTAGTATAGATTTCTATTAAAATTAGAAATACGGTAGAAAATAAAATTAAATAAATAGTTTTATGCACTGAAGAAATATGTATTTACCTATGATAAATTAGAATCTTTGTCAGACGTTGCCTCAAAAATTATAATTTTAATTCGATTTGTTTGTTTCTAGTTAAGTATGCTTGTTAACATTTGCTAGCTTGAAGCAATTGTGATATTATTTTCATAGATTTCCTAGTAAGTGTATCTCATTGAATTTTATAATTGTGTTTTAAATGTATCACTATTGTTTGCAGGTCAATAAAGTTATGTTTGTAAATAATTTGAAATTTTAATGTCCCTGCTTTATTCAGTCGAAGTCACACACATTTTCAAGATAGTTTAATATAACTAAGATGTTGAAGTCGTGGTGCCCTAGTGGTTCGACCTACCGCCTCTCATGCAGAGGGTCGGGGGTTCGATTCCGGCTCGTACCTCTAAGTTTACTTATGTGCGAAATTCAATTTGAATTAACCACTGTGCTTTTCGGTGAAGGAAAACATCGTGAGGAAACCTGCACGCATATGCGGATTAATTCAAATATGTGTGTGAAGTCCTTAATCCGCACTGGGCCCGCGTGGGGACTATAGCCCAAACCCTCTCGTGATGAGAGGAGGCCTGTGCCCAGCAGTGGGACGCAAATAGGCTGTAGTAGTAGTAGTAGTAGTAAGATATAGCTCGAAAGTGTCTTTCTATTTAGCACCTTGTGGACTGATGGCCGATGGGGCCAGAAAGTCCTGGAGTGGCGTCCGCGAACCGGTAGACGAGCTGTCGGTAGGCCTCCAACAAGATGGAGTGACGACCTTGTAAAGGTCGCGGGAACGCGGTGGATGCGAGTGGCACAGGACCGGTCTGAGTGGCGCGCCTTGGGGGAGGACTATGTTCATCAGTGGACGTCTATCGGCTGAAATGATGATGATGATATCCGGGTGAGGTAACAAAACGCCAAGCTGCTCTCAAGTAAGATGGTACAAGAACTCAATAAAAAAAATTGGTTGTGAGTAAAGTCGGTTTACGGACGATAATTTTATACGTGACAACGTCACGTAACGCTACTATTGCGTCATGGTTTTTCGTGCACGCAGCTAGCGTTCATCAATTTATAAGACTATCACGTCAAAAAAACTGCACACAAGTTTTGATATAACCAGTGTCAGTCACAATCAAGACAAATCTAACGACACGCCGCTAGCTTCAACCCATCAAGCTGTTTAGGCTACAGAGGGTGCCAAGGAAACATACATAAACTCGACAAACAACCCTCCTACTGCCTTGGTCGGGGAAAATCAACCTGAATCCAATTTTGTTAGTGGTAGAACCTGGTGCTGGGTCCGTCCGGGGTGGTACCACCGTCCTTCCTGCCGTCAAATAACAGTGCTCGCACTGTTGTGTTCAGGTAGGGGGTTAAGGCAGCCGGTGAAAATTTCTGGCACAGAGGCATTCCATCTTAGGCCTCAGGGTAGGCAACGCATTCGAGATCTTATGGTTTCTTAATGGGGGATCATAGGATTTCGGTGTCCATGGGCCGCAGTGACCACTTACCATCAGGTGGGCTGTGCGCTCGTCTTCCTATACCATTGGTATTAAAAAAGAAAAAAAAACAAGTTCTCATAAACGTCTTAAGTTTCATCAAACGCTCGGCCCAGGAATCAACTGGCCAATCCGCCGCCGACCACGGCGCAGCGCGCACGCGCCGAGTCCATTGTTTACGTCGTCGCGTCATTCCCAGTCGCGAGTACGCCGCATCCACTCGTGTATAAAATAATAAATAGACAGTAAATTATACTGAAAAGTGGCTGAAGTGCAGTGCGAAGGATTGGCCTGCGTGTTTGGGTAAGTTTTTTTAAAAAAAAACTCGCATTTTTTGTGATATTTACTTAATCAACGTTTCGGAAGCGTGCATGGAAAATTAATCGAGATTTTCATGGCATTCTTTTCAGTTATGCTGGTGATGTTTTTGAGTTTAAATTGCAAGTAAAATGCAAGCTCAAATCAAAAGTAATGATTTTAGTAAGCATCGTAACACACCTAAGTATTATATGTATACGTTTCTACGAATAGGGAAATATTTAAATTGCCAGTATTTAAAGCATATACTTTTCTAAGTAAGTATAGTCCGTATTTTCTAGTGAAATCACAATAAAATATTCGTTTAAATTAATTATTAAACCTAACATGCTGTTTTTGTCTCTATTATTATTTTCGTTTGTTTTAACTTTTAATATTAAAAAAAAAACAAATGCAATTAAAACTAGATACCTTCTTAAAAACAATTATTGATTATTTTTATTGAGATCGAGTTTGATAAGAAAATACCTGGCCAGAGCACTATACAAATTAGTCTTAAGGTAATAAAAATAGAGGATAAATGTAAAGGTACGATATCATGAGGGCGGCATTATTAAAAACCCTCTTAACCCTCTTAAATAAATAAAGATTAAAAAAAGAACATACCTATTCGTAATTTCTATGTATCTAAGTAAGTAGGTACCTACAGTAAGTGAAAGAATTCGGCTGAACTTGGGGAAGGGGTGCGAAGTCAAGGTCGATGGGGTGGACGCAGGGACCGATTTATGATCACGATTGTACCAGTCCTTTATTATTTTGCAACATGCAAAATAAAAGTATCTGTTTCAGTGCTTAAAAAAATGTTCTTTCGGCTGTCGCCGACTTCATTTTAATAACTTGTACCTGGACCACAGAATAAGTAATAGAATTAACGTACCTGCCTGGACTAGTTATAAGAGACCTAGCAAGATCGATTTCTCACCCCCGTAAGCTCCTATACCTACTCCAAATTTGACAAAAATCGTTAGAGCCGTTTTCGAGAACGCGATTATAAATATATATACACATATATATATACAAATATTGCTTGTTTAATAGTATAGGATTAGTCTGTTTAATAATATTAAACTCGTTTAAGTACCTATGTACATTATTTCTTTAGTAGATTTTCAGCAATGAAATATAAAAAATACTGTAAGAAAATTGCCAACATTCGTTTCTTTTATACACGTCAGAGTTAAGTAAATGGTGAGTATATGTAAGATATGTATAACAAAATAAATAGAGGGAACGGAACTTCCAAAAATCCTAGAACTAATTAAAATTACATCTCTGAAAATACAAAACAATCAGTATGAAGTAGGTAGGTATTAATTAAAAACATAGTTAACACGCTCTAGTAGCCACAGAGGACAGTACGAGATCGTCGATCGTTAAGAAATCGATCTGCAATGACTCACAAGCGTCACCTGCCTCTTGTTTACAGCACAAGGATTTTCCGCAGGTTCAAACATTGACCTATAATGACATATGGACGAAAAGTGCCTAACAGAACATGTCAAAATATATGGAGAAAACTGACATTAGACAATACGTTCCAATATGCTATAACGCCTCTTTATAACGAAGGCCAAACGGGTGCCCGAGCTGTTCGGGCACCCGTTTTGACGGGGCCATTTTTCTCCGGCTGAATGTGAATACTTACACTATATGTAGGTACGGCCTACTTTTATACTGAGAAGAGTTATTAAAGTTGATGTCAGATCAAGAGGACATAATGAATATAGCGCAATTGTATGCTCTGCGTCAACGGCGCAATGCTTCGCCGCGCGCCTTCTAAGTTTTATCGTGCTTGTTACACACGTTTTCATTACTGGATACGAGCGGTCTGTTGTACCGAGCCTTGTGGAAAGTGTATGAAATATGTACGAAGCCTGCAAAGCCTTTCACGTGCCGAGGCTTATATAGTGCTTTTCTCAAAAATGAAAAAAAAACCTTGATATTAGGTATTCATACAGCATTGACACGCACGCAAAGGTAGTCAAGTACTTACAACAAATCCAATGGAACGCCAGTCTTATTTCGTATTCACCGATATTTGACTTTAACAGACACACTAACACGGCAAGTAAAAAACTAGCATGTAGATTTCTCGTTTTTTATAAAAATTAAGACCTTTTATTAATTTTTAAACCAAACTAATAAACTATTTTTATGAAATTTAGCTAAATAAATCTGATACAAGACAAGAACTCCCGCTCTTTATGGATCGTTCTTTTTTTAAATTCCGTTCTGAAATACATTGCGCTGTTTCGGACACGGATAAAAACGTTTGGTTTCGCGTCAATTGACAGATACAGAACATGCAGACTTGGCTGTTTGGGAATTCCTTCGCGTATTTATCAGTTTAAAAAAAAAAGTACCTGTACGACAATGAAATTTCATACAACATTCCCTGCGCTTATACATGCCGCGGAAGTAAATTCATACAAATTTCCGGGGCATGCAGTTAAGTTTTTTTTTTTTTAATTTTTGACTGATCGTCAATCACGCACTTTGCGGTCTGATAGAAAGCAGACAATGACGAGTTTCCCCGCCATTTTTGAGAAAATAACATTTATACTGACCGCAAGAAGACCGAGACGAATGTTCTTGGATCAAATTCAGGACAATCTGATTAAAGGCCAGGTCAAAAGTACTTTAAACCGACGAGCATGTATGCGGAACGGGATGAAAGTTGAAGAAGCGAGAGAAGTATGCAAGAGTCGTAGCAAATGGAAAGAAGTGGTCTCTGCCTACCCCTATGGGAAAAAGGCGTGATATTATGTATGTATGTATGTGTATGTGTACTCGGAAAGTCAATTCAAACTAACCCATTAATTGGGGAGAAAGTTGCTCATTAATCCTCCTTCAAAATCTGGTTAATAATGTTGTATGCAAATCCATTATTACACACTTTACCCATGTAGTAATATTGTATGAAAATCCATTATTCCACAGTTATGTTTTTTTTTAAATTCCAAAACGAGCCATGGATGCGTGTAAGTTAATACTTTTTTTTATTTGACACTGCCGACTTTACACAAGCTATATAGACGTTCTAAACGAATGTACCTACATCAAAAAAGTTTTTCGGAAAAAAAACTCGAAAATGCGATAACAATATCGTTAAATGGTTTGAAGAAACATATGCATTGATTAATTATACTAAATATGATTTTATATTTCGGGTTGCACGCAAGAAATTTTGTAATGATCTGTCTCGTCACTGGCTGTAAAGACGGGGCGCGCACAAATTAAAAAAAAAAGGTTGGCGCGGTTTTCACTTTAAAAAAAAGAATATCGCGCGCCTTTCGTTTCATTGTAATAACTTTGAATTTGCTTTTGTGTTTGAAATGTCTTCAACAAATGAGGAAAGTAGCGATGAAATGAAAGTAGTATTATTGGAACGCCACCTGAAATATTAATTCATGCTCAACAAGCAATTAACAATCTTCTACCGGAAAAATCAAAAAATAAATACATGAAGCAGTATGAAGAATTTATGCAGTGGAAGACTGAAAAGCAAGCTTCTTCTTTGTCGGAAAATGTTCTTCTAGCCTATTTTAGTGAAAAGTCTTCAAAATATAAGCCTAGCAGCCTGTGGGCTATATATTCAATGCTGAGAAGTACATTTATTCACGAACAGCTCAGGATAGGGTTCTTCTTCAAGCAAAACTCCTGGATCCTTTTAAACTTGTATAATGAAGTAAAAAGTACAATTTTATTTGTATGTATGACGCGATTAGCCGTGGGCGCGGTCGGTGGCAGAGTGTCGTATGGAGGGGGGCGCAGGCCTACGGTGCGCCGAGGCAGCCCCGCACGTCGCACGCCCGGGGTCCAAAGGTTGCCGCGTTAACAGTTGTTTTTTTTTCCTCGTAAGAGTAGTATAAAGTATTAGGTCCTTACATATGAAATTGGCGTTTGGCGAACTGGCAACTTTGATTCAAAATATGTGGCGTTCGGCTAGGAATTCCAAATTCAAATTTATTTCAAATTTAAGACCATGTATTTCTGTGTTCGAATTACGAAATTTATTTGTTATCGCGTCATTTGTTTTTCTTTCACATCGTTCTGTTCACAATATGGAGAACTTAAAATATCGCTATATTTACGAATATGAGTTTCACCTCGGCACTAGTGCTGCAGAAACGGCTCGTAGGATTAACAATGCGTATGGGGAAGCTACTGCAAAAGAAAATACGGTACGTTATTGGTTCCAACGTTTCCGTTCTGGAAATTTTGACCTACAGAACAAGCCTCGTGGACGGCCGGAGACACAAGTTGATAACGAAGAATTAAAAGCAATTGTGGAAGCAGATCCATCGCAAACCACGTCAGAGTTAGCGGCAGGCTTCGGTGTGAGTGATAAAACCATTTTGATTCACTTGAAACAAATTGGAAAAGTGAAAAAACTTGAAAAATGGGTACCGCATGAATTGAGCGACGCAAACAAAGAAACACGCGTCGAGTGTTGCGTTTCACTTCTCAACCGGCACAATAATGAAGGCATTTTGAATCGTATCGTTACTTGTGATGAAAAATGGATCTTGTACGACAACCGGAAACGTTCTTCACAATGGTTGAACCCAGGTGAACCAGCCAAATTCTGCCCGAAACGAAAGTTGACTCAGAAAAAGGTACTGGTAAGTGTCTGGTGGACTAGTGCCGGTGTCATCCATTACAGTTTCTTAAGATCTGGGCAAACAATCACGGCTGATGTGTATTGTCAACAATTGCAAACGATGATGGAAAAGCTAGCCATTAAACAACCCAGACTGGTCAATCGATCTAGCCCACTGCTGCTTCAGGACAACGCTCGACCACATACGGCACGTTTGACGGCCGCAAAACTACGGGAGCTGCGACTGGAATGTCTTCGACACCCACCATACTCCCCGGACCTTGCTCCAACTGATTACCATTTTTTTCGGAATTTGGACAACTTCATGCAAGGAAAAAAATTCAATTCTCACGAGGCTGTCCAAACGGCCTTCAAAGATTTTATTGATTCTCGCTCACACACTTTTTTTAGTAAAGGAATCAATGAACTACCTTCGAGATGGCAAAAGTGCATAGATAGCCATGGTACATACTTTGACTAAATAAAAAAATAGTTTCATAAAAAAAAATCGTTTTCATTTCTGCCATATGAAACGCCAATTTCATATGTAAGGACCTAATATTATATATCCCTCGAGGGTAAGTATTGATTACTCAACTCGTGTTGTTTAAGGCCCTCCGCTTCGCGTCGGGCCTCAAATGGCCACTCGTTGAGTAATCAATGCCTTACTCCTCTTGGTGAATAAATAACTATTATATCTCGACTAGATAAAGTAAGTAAAACTTAAACATTACTAGGTAAACAAATTTTTCGCAATAACGTGTTAAGAGGGTTTATTCCTTTTAGCTGTCAAATGTTTAGCTATTTTTATTAATTTCTCAATATTACTGAATTAAAAAAGAAGTCATATCTAATTCTATGGTTGAATGACGCGTCTCGTTTTGCTTTTGTTGATGAAAAATGCGATGAAAAGTTTTCAAAGGATATTAATTTCTAAAAATTTCGTGTTGCTATGATAAACTAATGCAATAATTCAATTCATTTTATTCAACCATAGAGCGATTATTCATGTTTTCATTCAGTAATATTCAGAAATTAATGAAAGCAGCGACATATTTGACAGCTATCTGCGACGTTGCCAACTTTCGGAGTAAACCCTTTTAAACGTATCAGTGACAAAATCGTCAAAAAACGTCTGTCCTCTCCTTGAGGCGTTCACGCACGACCGATTAGGTACCTGAAAACATCGATCTGTTTACCAAGTTGCAGAGTAACCGAAACCTTGGTGACTGTTGGGTTAACTTGTTATTCAAGCCAATCTGTCTGTTTAATAATAACATCTAAGTACCGGTTACTTCAAGGACCGATTATTTGTTTTGCTTGAAACTTTTTTACAAAGGTGAGTTTATCCTTTTAAGGGATCTCTTTACGCTAACCTTGGGATATTCGAAGTCTTAGAGTGAGTTGATTCATGCATAGTTGACGGACTCCTGGTCATTAAATATGGCCGCCGAGCTGTCATTCCATACAGAAACGTCATTTTATCCCATAGTAAAATATTTAACGTTAACGTTAACTTTAACGGATGGTTTGCATCAACTCACCCTTAAATAGGGACAGGAAGATTCCCCATAGCATGCATCGCTCTCGCGTCACGGCGCTCAAGTTGTTTAAATGTTGGAAGTAGCAACGCCGCGTCGCGTGAGCGATGCTATAGCTATAGGGACTCTCCATGTCCCTATTTAAGACTTCGAATATAGCCCCTTGGGGTAAAGGACACGACGTGATAACAGTAGGTTAGGTACAATAGTAAATCTTCATACCGCAGCAGTATTTTACTAGATTTGTTCACGATTTATTTACAGGGTATTTACCCATATCAATCGCTGTATTATTTAGGTACACTATGCGGTTACAAAATAAACACGTTAGACCAAACTAAAGTGTTAGTGCGGCGTACACGACTGGCTAAAAATACACATGACATGTTAACAATAAGTTTTAGGTTCCCGTCAAAAAATTAAAATTTCATAGTTGGACCTTTTAATTCAAGAATGTGCTTGAATTAAAAGCTCCAACTTATGACATTTTAATTTATTTACATCACCCTTGGCCGTAAAGTGGGATTTTCTGCCCGCTACGCGGAGAGAAAATCTCACTTGTTGGCCCAGGCAAGACGTAAAACTTTTGACAAACCACGGGCGGTAATTCGTAAAGTCCCAGATCGCATATTTATGGCCCTCACCTTCGGTTCGGGCCACAGAAACCTGCGATCTGGGACATGTACGAATTCACCACCCTAGGTCTGTAATGTACTATTACGGGTCGGATACCTAGTATCATTTACCTTTTTTTTGTAATACAAAGTACTTATATAGGTATGTGATTTATTAAGCTAAAAATATAATGCATGTTTCATAATCATAATAATGGAGGATAAACGAATTTGTATTTGTATTTACCATTGTGAGCTCAGTCAAAATTGGGTAGGTAGGTGAGTACGATATTCCTCACTTAGTTTTCCTTAACTGCGTAAAAAACACACTTGACAGCCAAGACAAAATCGAAGCACGATCGATACCTACAGCACAGAATATTTAATAGTACTACATACAGAATGGCCACGGAATCACCCGCCTGAACTTAGCCGGCGCGCAACTCGCGCCCAACTCGCCTATACCGTCATTTGTTTCCTCCGGAAATGGAGAGTGGATCATTGGCCCGCGTAGTGGTACACACACATTTACAAGTGTACAGATGTCCTCGCACGCACACAGACGTCCTCGCGCGCAAACATTGACACTTCATTCGAATTGTGTTCGAAATCGTGCTTTTATAGGCCGTGTCCGCCCTGTGCCTACAGTTTGCTGAGAATAGAAAAGTATCCACGTAGATAAATCCTGTTATTGTCCTCCTTCTAGCTAGGAAATAAAACCTACGGAATAGAAAACCGTCGTTTGTTTAGAATGTCATGTTTTCATCATGTTTCCCACTTACTGAAGACACGAACTACAGTCATTGAAGCAAGCATTATGATTTACGAGCATTATTGCAGTTTACTCCAGTGTTGGAATAGTTTGCTTCTGATTGGCAATAATGATTGAATTACATCGTTGACATTGCAGGGTTTCCGGGTGATTTACCTAACCGTAGAATAGACAAGGATGTCCATGATTAAACTAAACAACGTATAGTAGAAGTCCAATTGGGCATGACAAGTGCCTGAAATTATATAGATGATGCGACTGTTCAATCGTGAGGCAATATTTAATTAAGTATCAAAACGTTTCACGAATTAATATATTGTCCTTCTTTGTAGGCTAATTTAACCTAGCAAAAAGCTAACTAAGCTAAGGCCCGCTTGTACCAAGCTGCCTCGGGGTTTGCATGTATCAACTATCAACCAACTTCTGGAGTTAGGCTGGGTTCCTATATCCACAAAACGCCTCGTTGGCTACGGTCGGGTAAATTTTACAGATTCTCTATGTAGCAAATGTATAGTACATTATTGCCGTGGCCGGGAAAGTAGGTCTTTGCAGGCTGAGTACTGGTTTAAAGGGCCGAGGCTTCGCCGAGGCCCTTTAATATGTACGAAGCCTGCAAAGCCTTTCACGTGCCGAGGCTTATATAGTGCTTTTCTCAAAAATGAAAAAAAATCTTGATATTAGGTATTCATAATACAGCATTGACACGCACGCAAAGGTAGTCAAGTACTTACAACAAATCCAATGGAACGCCAGTCTTCTTTCGTATTCACCGATATTTGACTTTAACAGACACACTAACACGACAAGTTAAAAACTCGCATGTAGATTTCTCGTTTTTTATAAAAATTAAGACCTTTTATCAATTTTTAAACCAAACTAGTAAACTATTTTCATGAAATTTAGCTAAATAAATCTGATACAAGACAAGAACTCCCGCTCTTTATGGATCGTTCTTTTTTTAAATTCCGTTCTGAAATACATTGCGCTGTTTCAGACACGGATAAAAACGTTTGGTTTCGCGTCAATTGACAGATACAGGACATGCAGACTTGGCTGTTTGGGAATTCCTTCGCGTATTTATCAGTTAAAAAAAAAAGTACCTGTACGATAATGAAATTTCATACAACATTCCCTGCGCTTATACATGCCGCGGAAGTAAATTCATACGAATTTCCGGGGCATGCAGTTGAGTTTTTTTTTTTTAATTTTTGACTGATTGTCAATGACGCACTTTGCGGTTTGACAGAAAGCAGACAATGACGAGTTTCCCCGCCATTTTTGAGAAAAAATTATAACCGTCTGTAGCCTAAACGAGGCGTTTTTGGGTGTTAGTAGGGTAACCCGCAGGTTAGGAGGCTCGGTGTAAGTGCTAAGTGAGTCATCCTGTTGTCTGGACTTAATGACCTAGTTAGCTCACTTTACGCCACCCTTTTTTTCACTTTCAACAATTGTTTGTAACCATCTATTGCATGCACATGCATTTCAATATGAAAATAATGAAGCAGGAAAGTACCTACTTTTAATTGTAAAAAATAATATTGTATCCGCTAAGAGAACTTACAATGTCGGAACATTTTCTCGAATTTTGAGTTTGACTGTAGCCTGTAGTTTAGTGCTTTTATTGTACGTATTAAATTTGTGGATTCGAGAAAATAAAAATAAAAAATAACTTAATCTACACTTGCCTCTACATTACGTAATTCTTTCCAAGTAAAAATTAAGCCTTTAGCCGCGATTCATGTCATCCAAATTTTTCTAATTTAAATGTGACTAAACGGTTACACACAGTATAAGGCACGCGATGTGTGTCATTCTTTCTACGTACCTAGTAGAAAGAATGACACACATCGCGTGCCTTCATCAGTTAAGGCGGCTTCACACGTTTGAGGAGTTTATGGGACAATGTCCTTTATGCACGCTAATTTGAGGTCAAGAAACTACAATGTTATGTATGGAACACCCCATTCGCACCAGCAACACAACGCACCGCGGCTAAGGCACACCAACACAGCTTATTTACGTCCCACTGCTGGGCATAGGCGTCCTAATTCCATTGTCTTCACGCGGCCCCAGTGCTGGTGGGGACTTCACACACATCTTTTGAATTTGGTGCTTCGCAGAAACGTGCAAGTTTCTTTACGATGTTTTCCTTCACAAAGTTCAGTGGTAACAGTGGATACGGCACAGGCCTTTCATAACTAGAGGTTATAATACCATTCGACGGAATCTTACGTATTAAATTGGCGATATTCTTTTACTATACACTTTTTGTTACAACTAAAAGGCACGAAACCAAACGTTTACTAAAGGGGCTACATTTGAAACGTTGCATAGGGCAACAGAAATTCCCTATCCCTACAAGCGTCACGGCGCTCAAATTGAACTTTGAATCTAGCTGCTGAAAGTTCGGTTTCAATTCAACGCCGTGACGCTTTGCCGGTAGGGATAGGGAGCTTCCCTTTCCCTATGTAACGTTTCGAATAGAACCCCAGTACGAGTATTAGCGTTCTGACTTATTTCAGATGGCCCCGGCAGATTAGCACCACGAACGAACGTGTAGTAAAGATTTTCATATTAGATTGTCTACGTCATAAAAACTTCGTTGGGCCTTTTCCGAGGAAAACAAATATTTTCAGAAATGAAATGAAATATAGTTTATTCATAACAATTGTTATAGGTAGCCTGTTAATTGTAACCGAATTTACGGTTACCAATATTGAGCTATAGTAAAACTTATCTTAATTTATTACAGTATATCTAGTATGCGGGCGATCTCTCCCTTTCCGGTGAAATCCTTCCTTTTGCTAAATTCTATTTGAATTTTCCACTGAACTTTTCGGTGAAGGAAAACATTGTGCGGAAACCTACACGCATCTGCGAAGTAATTCAAAGATGTGTGTGCAGTCCCCAATGCACTGGGCTCGCGTGGGGAGTATAGCCCAACCCTCTCGTGATGAGGGGAGGTCTGTGCCAGATGTGGGACGCAAATAAGCTGTAGCTATGGTGGCCTAGTGGTTAGATACCTACCGTCTCTCATGCAGAGGGTCGGGGGTTCGATTCCGGCTCGCACCTCTAAGTTTACACATTCAATTTGAATTTACCATTGAGCTTTTCGGCGAAGGAAAACATTGTAAGGAAACCTACACGCATCTGCGAAGTAATTCAAAGATGTGTGTGCAGTCCCCAATGCCCAACCCTCTCCTGATGAGAGGAGCCCTGTGCCCAGCAGTGGGCCGTAAATAGGCTGTTGTAGTTGTAGTACATGGTTATTACCTGAGTCTGACACCCTCGGTTCAAACCTTATGATTTTATGATCATGGATGGACACATTTTAAACCAATGGATGCTTAAATTACTGCATTTTATACAGAGTTAAAGCCTGTTCATTACGTATCTACAAGTAATATTTCGGTACATATCACTCCGACCATATAATATATTTTTGATAAGTGTGAAAAGTACCAGGATTCCAGGATGTAAGTAATTTGTAAGCCTACCCTGTTTGTAATACCAGTAATACCGTGTGAAAGCCATCTGATTACCTCACACCGCTAGTTTTTCCCCTATAGACAACATGCAAGAAAAATTGTAAATCCATATCTATATTACTATAATAAAAGGGTAATTTTCTGTCTGTCTATCTGTTTGTTTGCGTTAATCTCCGAAACTACTGAACCGATTTGAATGTAGTTTTCAAGGGTAGATAGAGCATCATTTGGAGCAACATATAAGTTAAAATCGGATGTCGGAAAAAATAGTTATCGGCAATTTTATATTCCACGCAGACGAAGTCGCGGGCACAACTAGGCCTTTAATATTTGTATACTACTACAACAGCCTATTTACGGCCCACTGCTGGGCACAGGCCTCCTCTCATCACGAGAGGGTTGAGCTATAGTCCCCACGCGGGCCCAGTGCGGATTGGGGACTTCACACACATCCTTGAATTACTTCGCAGATGCGTGCAGGGTTCCTCACGATGTTTTCCTTCACCGAAAAGCTCAGTGGTAAATTCAAATAACATCAATATAAACTTACTTGCTATATCTTACTAATATAATAAAGCTGAAAGTTTGGATGTTTGTTACTCAATCACGCTAAAACGGCTCAAGCAATTTGCATGAAATTTGGCAAACAGATAGTTTGTAACCTGGAATAAGCTATAAGCTACATTATCCCGGAAATCTCGGAAATCCCATAAAAATCCCGAAAACTCATTCGAGGGACCGCGGAAAAGGACTTTGAATGGAAATCCCGGAAATCTCGTAAATCCCGTAAATCCCATAAATTCCGAGCAATTCCTGGAAGAGGTTATAAAAGTATCCTGAAAAAAAAAGGCTTTGGAAATAATAGTGTTCAATTCCCTGCAGACGAAGTCGCGGGTAAAAGCTCGTATCTATATAAACATAATATTTACAAAGAAATAAAACTATAAAAAAACACTCCTTCCAAAAGATCGGTCTGCGGCATGGTGCCCATAACGCTGGCGGCATTACCTCTTGTAAGCAATAATAGCGCATTTCCACCACAGGCTTACAGTTTTATGTAAATATAACAAGAACATCATAATAAGCGTTAAAAATAACGAAAAATCATTAAGAAATAAAAAAATTTTATGTAAAAAGATTGACAAACAGGCAGTCGGCCCACCTGGTGGTAAGTGGTCACCGCCTCATACATACATTTGAAACACCAAAGGCGTCTCCAATGCGTTGCCGATCTCGAAAGGGAAGGAGGATAGGGCGTGTGGGATAAGGAAGCTGGATACGGAACATGGGATTAGGAATCACTAATTTTTATATGCTACATACCTAATTATTAATTATATTTATTGAGAAAAGTTGTTCACGTAGTACGAGTATAAATAATTTCGCTCTGCATGTTCCCTATTGCCCATTGCCTCATTCCAGTAGTTTTTTCTCCCATTGTGTGCTAATGAGCTGCTGCAAGCCTATCGATATCGATTCTATTTACTGTTTTTATGTTAGCCACTGTGCGCTGCGCTTAACATTTGCAGGCATGAATTGTCTCAATGATATAAGGATATTGGTTTTATAAAAATTATAAATATCAGTTATCTGTTTAAACTGAACTCAGTTTCACGCAATAATTGTTTGTGTAGGTAATCGTGAAGTGGTTCAAGTGGTGTATGGTATATATGTAGTCTAATTGTAGGCTCAATCTTGCTGTAAATTTGACTTCCCGTATGACAATTTGTAGTTTTCAAAAAGATCAAAAATAAATATCTAGATTAATATCTACTAAAAAAATAGTTATTGAGTTAAATGGATGGCCGGATTGCGTGAAAGATGATATGCGTACGAAGGACGTTAACACGGACTTCGCGGCTGATAGAAGCAAATGGTACTAGAAAATATGTTACGCTAAACCCGCATAATACGATAAGAGCACGGAAATCAATATTTATATTGAGGATATTTCGGTAGCTCTACTAATGGAATCCAATTGACAAAATTTCATTTTTTAATACTCCAATTTTATAAGCTATAGTTAGAAAGTAGAGAAAAATTAAAAGGACACGTATTTTTTCTTTTTTCTTATGTCGTCAATTTCATACATAACATTAAAATTTAAAAACTCCTCATTCTAAAAGGGTGTAAGTCAAAAATTACATCGTAGCATTTTCTGCACATATATATTATTGAGTGATCACTCACTGAGTCAGATGACGTCACGCACCGGTTACCACAAAAACACGATTTTCTCTAAAAATAACGAACGAAAAAATCTGAAACTTTTTATAGCCTCTTTTAGATAGAGATACCTACCGCAATGGTTTTCGAATTAAGCCTTACTAAAATTTTGAAATGTCGTCGTTTGAAATTAGCTTAGCTGTAAAGTGCTCATAATTTCCTCAACCTGGTTAAAGCACATAAACTGATATGATAAGACGTTATCATAAAACTCCTTTATAAGTCGTTCCCGTAAGGAGGACGTCCTCTTTGGCTAAAATTGTGGACAAAGTTGTTTACTTAGTACTAAGCATCTTCTTAGAATTGCTGCGACCTTGTATGACCAACGGAAAATGACTACAGATTAGGAGATTAAGATCCTCAGTGGAGTTGGATTTTGTCATTTGTAGATAGAGTCTGGTAAACGAAAGCTGAACATTAGGAACATTAGTGTTCGAAATGTATACTATCTGACGTAGGTAGGTAACCTAGGTAGGTATACACGGTGGGTCAGAAAATATGGCAAATAGTTAACCCACAGTATCGGCTATCGATTCTAAGTATATTATAAGGTCTTTAATTTTTTTTGAGTTGGTAAAAAAAAAATGTATATGGGATTGGTTGTGTGAGCGACGCCTGAATCCTATACAAAAAATATTTTTTTTAATCAACTCGAAAAAAATTAAAGACCTATACAATATATTTAGAATCGATAGCCGATACTGTGGGTTAATTATTTGCCATATTTTCTGCCCCACCATGTATAGTGTTGCCGCGTGATTGAGTTTGATAGCTTTTGTTTGCCAGATACTCTAGTATGGAAATAAGTGAGATACCTAAATCCCGTATTTGAATGTTATTCTTGGGGTGGAGCAGTCTTGGAGCAGTGTGACGAATATATAGATCCTGAGGATGTTACAATTTATTAAAATTCAAACCTACACCAACCAAGGGCTGCTGTATTGAAATTGTCGAAATTTTTTATTCAAAGTTGTCATATAGCACTGAAAAACATCGCTATACTTCAGCTTCAGCAGTTTCAACTTGTGAAATATAAAATTATTTTTAGAATTTAAAAATGTTGTGAGCTTGGACGGTTTTCTCTGTGAATCATGGGTGAATGTTTGACCACAGAATGTTTAATAGTACTACATACAGAATGGCCACGGAATCAACCGCCTGAATCTAGCCGGTGCCCAAGTCGCGCCCAATTCGCCCTTACCCTCATTTGTTTCATCCGGAGATGGAGAGTGGATCACTGGCCCGCGTAGTTGGTACACATATTTACAAGTTTACCTGCAGACGTCCTCGCACGCACACAGACATGCTCGCACGCAAACATTGACACTTCTTTCGAATTGTGTTCGAAATCGTACTTTTATAGGCCGTGTCCGCCCTGTCGTTTGACATTGTCCGAATTCGATTTAATTTAAAATTTAATTACTCGTATTAATTGTCTGAGTGTGCTCGATCTTAATACATACTATCTTATTTACCATCCAGCCATCTTTACAAACCTCTCGAACCGACAGGACTCGGCCGTTTTTCCCATAGCAATATTTGCAAATGCTATCTTTTGCCCACATTTACCAAGGAAATTTATCTCTTATTACCGGCGAATACGGTCCTCCTGCGCAGGCGCTGGATGAATGGCCCTTTGTATTTGTATGGGCTTGGCAGCTGGCCGGACGTTGCCATTCAGAACCTGGCTGAGTACTTAGGTATTGATGCCTTATATTCGACTGCTTGCTGTACTCAATGAAAAAAAAAAAACATTATGGTCTCTACATAGATCGATTTACTTACATACAATCAACAGCAGTACATCTGCTGCAGATCGTTCTTCTGTGCACGTTCAGTGTGCACGTCATTTCACACGGGGTCAAGCAACACGTCGTGACCAGAGCTACAGAATCGATAGCTGGATCTGTGGGTAAAATATCGTCATTATGTTTTGCTTGATCCTATATAATCTCCGTGAAACCGTGGTGGCCTCTACCGCCTCTCATGCAGAGGGTCGGGGGTTCGATTCCGGCTCGCACCTCTAAGTTTACTTATGTGCGAAATTAAATTTGTATTTATCACTGAGCTTTTTGGTGAAGGAAAACATCGTGAGGAAACCTGCACACATCAGCAAAGTAATTCAAAGTTGTGTGTGAAGTCCCCAATCCGCACTGGGCCCGTGTGGGGACTTAGCCCTGCGTCATGAGAGGAGGCCTGTGCCCAGCAGTGGGACACGAAATAGGATGTAGTAGAAGTAGTATAAAATCTCCTGCTGACTGTACTAGTGCTAGTCTATTCAATCAAGAAATTGATATCGATATTCGAAATTAAAAATGATCTTGTTGGAAAACCAAGTACTTATAACTTTAAAACAAGTTTTGTCGTTAAAAAAAGAAATAGTTATCACTGTAACTTTTAACTGTAATCATATTGTATAAATTCTTTAACGATGCAAAATGTACCATCACAACACTCGATTGTCTAGTTAAGTAAAATTTAATATGCATGCTGAGTTTATCTATAATTGGTTGTGTATTTAGCTTTATTTTTTACTTGCTATATTTCTGATGTTATCTTGATGTAACAACTGTTGATAAACCTAAATAAATAAATAAACTTAAATGTATATTTTATTAAGTTAAGCGTTACTCAGAATTATAATAAAGAGTCCAAGAGCAGAAGTGCCGCCAAACTGCTTTGCAGTTTGGCACGATATTGTGCATGTTAAAAAATGTAACTTTTTATGTTACTTACATATGAAATTTTAAAAAACTGGGTAACCAGACGCACGGTCGGTAGTGTGTAATTTTAATATTATAATTAATTACTAACCATTGCCCGCGACTTCGTCCCGCGCGGACTAACCGTTGATATTATATCCAAACAGTTGCTTGTACCGGCGACCTACATTTCGGCAAGCAGGGGAATCGCACCTGCCCTTCCGACGAAGGGTGCGGGGCGATGACCTCGCGGGTCAATGACCGATACTGTAACGAACCTTAACTTTTGATTACACGTGGTAAACACGTGGCAGTCAACGTGTTAAGAAAGTTTTCTTAACGCTTTCGATGCCAACATTTTTTTTAATCATTGGTAAAGGCGAACGAGCGCACATCCCACTTGATGGTAAGGACACCGAAATCCTATGATCCCCCATTAAGAAACCATAAGATCTCGAATGCGTTGCCTACCCTGAGGCCTAAGATGGAATGCCTCTGTGCCAGAGATTTCACCGGCTGCCTTAACCCCCTACCGGAACACAACAGTGCGAGCACTGCTATTTGACGGCAGGTTAGCGGGGAAAGATCTATCAAAAAAAATTGAGAAACAGTATCGTGTGCTGCTTTTTTTTTGCTGTGCACTTGATCTAGCAGGCTGCTCCATCTGAGTAGTCTTGAAGTGCCTGAAAGCCCAAGTAGCAATCAAGTGTCTTAAAAAGGAATTATAGATATCTTTAAGAAAATTTTACTAATTCTATCAGTTGTCTTGACTAAAACTATTATGTCCCTCAAGATATCTTGAAGATATCTCCAAGACTGAGTTAAGACAAAGTGGGCACAGTATTTAAGTCAATTTTAAGAAAGAGTTAATACTACTCTTTAGACAGACTTTAACCCTACTTAAGACTGAGGGCTTAACAGATCTCTTAACTTCGATTTCAAGATATCTTTAAGGTTGACTTAATACCAAAAAATAAGCTTAAAGATATCTTTAATACTTACTTAATACTATTAACACCGAGTTGTACTAATTCGATCATCTCTTAACAAAGAAAATTTTAAAACTTTTTTTACTTATGGAATTGTTATTTTAGAAAGCATGGCGAACTCTTTTACTTAAAAGAGAATTCATTGTAGGTTTATCGAAATGGCGATTAACTAACTATTTTTTACGTTTATAAAATACCGTTTTATGTCCCTAATGGTACTTGAAAACTATAACGCATGATTGTTTATCGTGTAAAATTGATCGAAAGTGCTATAAAACAGACGGGCTTACAAAATACTGGAAAATAAGCACTAAATATTTGGAATATTTTGTTGCTAAATGAAAATTTTACTTACATACAGCGCAGAATACTACTTTTCCGTATACGTTGGAGATATAACACAAACACTAACACAACACTAACATGTTAAAACAAAAATCTAACTTCAATGTACTTTATTTTTTATGATTTAGCGTCGGAATTTTTCAATATTTTTTCTAACTTAAAGTGCAAAATGGCGTTAAGTCTCACTTTTCTTAACGAAGTATGACTTTAGACAATACTGATTTTGTAAGGTTACTTTAGATAGAGTATAGACAAATTGCATTTGGAGTAGTACCGGTTTAGAGAAATGATCCTTAACTTATACTAAAAACCGAATTAGTGTAGGTCTAGTTAATTCTTAATGGACTTTAAATAATCTTTACTTTGATTTAGTCTATACAATTTACCGTCAAATTTACGGTATTGTTTATGCAAGAAGAACCATCCCACCAAAAACATTTTTATGTTATGTCATGCCAAAGCGAGTACCTACTAATACGAGTATACTACATTGCTTGCGCTGCGAAGAAGTTATATAAGATCTCATGGGGAGCCAAGCTGTGTCGTTCAAAAAGTCAAAATGTAGGGCCAGGCCGTTTAGTGACAGTGACGCAAACACTCATAGCGGTTTATCAACAGAAAGCTAACCAGGCGTGAATTTTGTGCTTAAAATTGAGTAACGAAACGACCAAGCTCCATTTTGACTTTTTGAACGACACGCTTGTTCTCAATGATATCTTTAAAATTTTGTACAGTGCAAGCAATATTTAGGCAGTAAGTATCTAAGAGGCGACACATTACCTACGTAGCATTTTAGATAGGTAAAATGTTTTTCATGGGATGTCTGGGGGCACGCTAGTGCTCCCGCCAAGACGAGTCAACAGAAGCGCTGGGCACACCTACTTTTTCTCAAAGCCTTTAATCGTATTTTCATAGGTACCTTTAAAGATTCGTCATGGATAGTGCTAGAAAGTCCAAATGTTGAGTAGTTATATTATGACTATAGAGTACCTTTATTATACATCGTTTCAAACGCATGGCTATAATAGTTTAGTGTTTTTTTTATATATTTTGCCAATTAGCTGATGAGATAAGATGTTTTAAAGAAAAGAAAGGAAAATTTTGTTTCTTTGTCCTTTCTTTATGACAAAATGGCTGGAACGATTATGATGAAATTCGGTATGGAGATAGTTTTATATAGTTTGAGAACCGGGAAATAACACTTTTTTTATCCCGATATTTCCACGGGAACGGGTTTTTCACGGGTCAAATGAGTTTTTCAATACTTTCAATATAACTAACCGTCTATTATGTGTAGGTAATCATCGGAAACGCAAATTCTACGTCTACGCGGGACGAAGTCGCACGCATCGGCTAGTTTTAGATATTAATAAAATCTAAAGTTTTACTAGTTATACATCTATATTAATATTATAAATGCGAAAGTAGCTCTGTCTGTCTTTCTGTAAGTCTGTTACCTCTTCACGCTTCAACCGCTGGACCGATTAGGATGAAATTTGGTATGGAGATAGTTGGAGTCCCGGGAAAGGACATAGGCTACTTTTTATCCCGGAAAAACGCATATATAGTTCCCGCGGAAACCAAATTCTACGCGGGAAGAAGCTAGTAATATTATAAAAGCAAAAGTAACTCGTGTGTGTCTGTCTGTCTGTCTGTTAACTCTTCACGCTTCAACCGCTGGACCGATTTGGATGAAATTTGGCATGAAGATAGTTGGAGTCCCGGGAAAGGATATAGGCTACTTTTTATCCTATTATTATTTTTATTTATGGATTCAATCACTTATTCAGCTAATTGGCCAAATACAAAAAAATATCCATATTTCCATACTAAAAAAAAAAATATTCTAGCAATTGCCAGACCGAATCTACGAAAATACGACAAAACGTTTCAAGACAAGGTAGATATAATGCCCTACGCTTCCGTTGACTCGTCTTGGCAGGGGCACTGCCGTGCCCCCAGATCGTGAATTGCCGTGCAATCAGAATCACTGTTGTCCGCTACTTCCATTTCCAAATTTGACGCTTTAAGTATCCTCTACTGTCTCGTGATATATTTTTAATAGCTACTGGGTAATAGACACTGAAATCTCACTCCAAGATGTCGCACTGTTAACATATTTGAAGCACTGATCACTTGCACCGCACACAATTTGAGGTTAATCTAAATATATAAAACTCAAAGGTGACTGACTGACTGACTGACATAGTGATCTAACAACGCACAGCCCAAACCACTGGTCGGATCGGACTGAAATTTGGCATGCAGGTAGATGTTATGACGTAGGCATACGCTAAGAACGGAGTTTGCGAAATTTCCACGGGAACGGGAAAAAACGGGATTTTTCATTTTAATATTTCTGCGCATACGAAGTTGCGGGGAAAAGCTAGTTTTCTATATTTCGCAACACGCCGAATGATGAAAACCAAATTTTTTGAAGTAGTTTTTTTTTTAATTTCATCCATCTTTCACTTGGTTTATTTTGTCGAAAAGTGTCCCGTTAAGCTTATTTTTACTTAAAGCTTATTAAATTTAGGGATAAAAGAATAAAATATTCTTCACAAAAGCAATTTCTAGAACTTATAGTGTTACGATCATCTTATGTTTGTCTACAGATTCAATTTTTACTTAGCAATTCTAAACTGATACTTTGATTATACCATTGAGTCTTTAGTGAGTCTTGAAATAATCTGAGTAGAGTAAAAGAATCATTTTTAGACTTAAGTGTGGACGCACTTAATACTAAATGGTTTTTAAAATACTTAACTAGGATTTAGGTATTCTTAACTTGCTAAAGTAGCGGTAGCTTAAAACTATTTAGTTTTAAAGACTAAAATGACTTAACGGAGTCTTTTTTTTTTAGCTAATTCTGATTTAAGACAAAGTTAAGGTATGTAAGATTTAATCACTATTCTTGTTTGCTACTTGGGAGGGTTAAAGAAATCTCTTGGAGCAAAACAGAGCCTTAGAGCGGCGAGTCACTACATCTACATTATACAAGTCTTCAATCCGAAGCATAGACATAAATAATACTTCGTATGCACCCGGCCTAACGTAGATGCATGTCATGTTTCCCCACTTCACTGGTGTCCAATCCAAAGTTAAACTTATATCGTGACACTAAAGCTGGGTAACATTTTTTCAACAACGAGACGAGTTTTTACATACTGAGAAACAGTTTCGAAAAAAGTTTTTTTTCTCAAACATGCTCGGAAATGTTCGTGTTACTTTCAAAAAAAGAAGACGCGAGGCTGTCCATTGCCGGCCTTGGCCAGCAAAAACATTATTGTCGTGTGTGTTTTTTTTTTTAATTTGCTTGCTATTTGAGACACCTCTGTAGAGAAACTGACAAATCCATGGAGGTAATAAGTACAACTTCCATGGCCAAATCATCCACGATCATGGAAGTAGTAAATACTGATGTGGGGTAAGTGCGCCTAAATTTTTTTCGCCCCTATGCCTTGTCAACAGCCAACTACTAATTGAGTAATATTTATAGGTTTTCGATATATTTATGCTAGGCGCACTTACCCCATCCTGGCGCACTTGCCCCGAAACTGACAAATCCATGGAGGTAATAAGTACAACTTCCATGGCCAAATCATCCACGATCATGGGAGTAGTAAATACTGATGTGGGGTAAGTGCGCCTAAATTTATTTCGCCCCTATGCCTTGTAAACAGCCAGCTACTAGTTGAGTAATATTTATAGGTTTCGATATATTTATGTTAGGCGCACTTACCCCATCCTGGCGCACTTGCCCCGAAACTGACAAATCCATGGAGGTAATAAGTACAACTTCCATGGCCAAATCATCCACGATCATGGGAGTAGTAAATACAGATGTGGGGTAAGTGCGCCTAAATTTATTTCGCCCCTATGCCTTGTAAACAGCCAACTACTATTAGTTGAGTAATATTCATAGGTTTCGATATTATTTATGTTAGGCGCACTTACCCCATCCTGGCGCACTTGCCTCGACTGACTCTACGTATTTCCTCGCTGTTTGAGAAAAGCATTATATATACCTCGGCCGCAATTGCGATTGCCGGACTCGTACTAATAGAAGGCTTCGCTTCGCTCAGCCTTCTAACTGACTCGTCCGGCAATGCGCTACTTGGCGGCCTCTGCAATAATGTACTATTAAAAACGCTTATAGTCACGCACGCTCGGTGACAGAACTTTGGATTGGACACCGTGGAAGTGGGGACATATTACGTGTACGTTAGACCGGGTCTATATTATTTACGTCTATGATCCGAAGGCGAATCTTGTTCATCAGAGAACGATTATAAGGAGAAATGATAGGTCCCTAACTTATAAATAGATTAGAATTAACTATAGAGGTACAAGTCATTACGAATTTCGCCACTACACACTGCTCATTGTCTCCGCACGGTCCATTGCCGAGGCCACTCCTGCGCACTCGCCCGTAGCACATGTTGTTATCGATTCCACTTTGTTCGATCGATACAACAACAACAACAACGATACTCTTTATTGAACACCATATAAACAAAACAAAGAAAATACAGAAGTAATACACAACTTGTAACAATAGTCTTTGAATCTTCATGAATGGAGTGATTGTTTTTTTTTCTTCTCTTAGGAGCTTTAGTTACTTATATGAACATAATCTCCATATATTTTTACAAGATACGCAATATATTTCAAAACTTTTTAATAGCTATCAAAAAAAAGCTCATTTAAAAAAAAAAAAAAATTTATAAAAGTTTAACATGACCTTACAGTTAACACCAATGCGTCATGAAACCAAATAAAAACTATTTAGGCGACGAAACGGCGTGGCTTCGCTGCGTCGTCATCTCCGGTGTAGGATTCGGTAGGTTGCCCCGGAACCGTCGAAACACGACACCCTTCGGCCAGAAGTCAGCACTCTCGATGTTCTCCAGCAGCAGCAGCTCATAATGACTACAAAGTATTAAAAAACCGAGATTGTCTGGTACAGTTTCGAACACCGTTAAATTGTGATCAGACGCCAAGTCAGAGACTTTTACACGCCTCAGTTTACCCGTTACTGCACCAAATCTTTCCGCGAGAAAAAAGTGCACCGTGGCTTCCCACTTCAGTTTTTACTACGCTTCGACAGGCAAAAAGAGGTCTAAAATAATAAATTACAAAGTAATCTATCGCGTGCGAGGACGTCTATATACTTGTAAATGTGTGTGTACCACTACGCGGGCCAATGATTCACTCTCCATCTCCGGATGAAACAAATGACGGTAAGGGCGAGTTGGGCGCGAGTCTCGCGCCGTCTAGATTCAGGCGGGTGATTCCGTGGCCATTCTGTATGTATCATCACTACATAGTATAAAACAAAGTCGCTTTCTCTGTCCCTATATCCCTATGTATGCTTAAATCTTTAAAAGTACGCAACGAATTTTGATGCGGTTTTTTTAATAGATAAAGTGATTGAAGAGGAAGGTTTTAGTATATATTTTTTATAGTTTACCGCTGAATTCCCGCGGGAACGCTGTAACCGAATTCCACGCGGACGAAGTTATAGGTATTATATATATTCTGTGCTTCTGCTAATTTATAAATATTTTCAGCTAAATCTAGACACAACTAAGCTGATGGTAAAACTGCGGAAGCCGGCGGTCCGCCGACGTGGTTGCATTCGTATGCAAATCGCATTGTTTCGCAGACAGGTGTCGGCTCGGTGCTTACAGTGACGGTGGTTTGATGGTCTGTGTAGCTGGGATGACTTTAGTCACACGGCGGACACGGCCGATAGAAAAATACGATCTGGATCACAACTCGAATGGCAGGCCGGGCAGCGCGCTGCAGTGTCAATGTGCGAGGACGTCTTTACACTTGTAAATGTGTGGCCAATGAGGCACTTACCATCTCGGATGGAGGTGAGGCGAGTTCACAGCGAGTTGCGCGCGGGCTAGATCCAGGCAGGTGATTCCGTGGCCATTCTGTATTGTAGTACTATTAATTATTCTGTGCTTCTGGAGTTTAGTGGTGAAACAAATTTTGGTTTGTGTAGTTTTTTTCGGAAAATCGTGTACAAGCTGTCCCTTTTAAAGGTTTATAAATGGAGATCGGGTATTCCCGATGTTTGAGAGTTGTTATTTAAGTCTACTAGCTTCTGCCGAATACGTCGCGTTCCCGCGTGAACTATACGTTTTTCCAGGATAAAAAGTAGCCTTCTACAACTATCTCCATACCACATCAAAATCGGAAGCGTGAAGAGGCAACAGACAGAGTTAGTTTCCCATTTATAATATTTTATATTAGAATGCGAATTAGTATTGATTCTATGATCAAAAGCTCTGCCATGCCTTACTAAATCACTTAGTAGAGTGTGTGCTTACATAAAATTTCCAACAGCGCTTAAAATACCATTCTAATTAGTAACGAAATTTAAAAAAAATGTCGCCGTCATGCATTTAATCGTTCCACTGGCCATTTTTTGTGGCCCTTGCCTGTGCACCTAAGTGCTTCTAAAGGTACTCATACACTACTTGACATATCTTATCAACTTAACTCGAGGTAACAGTGTAGCTTTATCATTTCCCACCAGCACCAAGCACACCGCGTTGATTATTAAAGTGGACTAAGTTGTAGTTAAGTTTCTCATAGGTGACGGACGGAAGAGTAAACCTGTGATCATTATGCGTTGAGAGTATTGGTGGTGCTTTTTAAATAATAATAAAAAAATTGAAGCGTTTTGAAATGTGAAGGCGCGGGCCTTTAGGGAAGCCGTGGTGGCCTAGTGGTTCGACCTACCGCCTTTCATGCCGAGGATCGGGGGTTCGATTCTGGCTCGCACCTCTAAGTTTACTTATGTGCGAAATTCAATTTGAATTAACCACTCAGCTTTTCGGTGAAGGAAAACATCGTGAGGAAACCTGCACGCAACTGCGAAGTAATTGAAAGATGTGTGTGAAGTCCCCAATCCGCACTGGGCCCGCGTGGGGACTATAGCCCAAACCCTCTCGTGATGAGAGGAGGCCTGTGCCCAGCAGTGGGACGCAAATAGGCTGTAGTAGTAGTAGTAGGTGACGGACGGAAGAGTAAACTTCATAGATACCTAATGTGTAAGTAGTGTCGCTACTTTGGAATATTTTTGAGCGTTAACATTATAGGTACTTAAAGTAGAGATCTTCTACTATCTAAAGTCCCGCGCCTTCACATTTCAAAACGCTTCAATGTATTTAAAAAGCACCACCAACACTCAACACATGTGTGCGTGCTGAGACAGCCATCAATTATGCGTCGAGAGTGTTGGTGGTGCTTTTTAAATAATAATAAAAAATTGAAGCGTTTTGAAATGTGAAGGCGCGGGACTTTAGATACCTAGTAGAAGATCTCTATATGACGTTAGTTATGTTTTTACCTTTGGACTGTCTAAGTTTTCTATTATGTTATAACATAAATTAATGTTGATGGTACTATACTGCATACCTACATGTCCTCTTTAATTATTTACGATTAGTAAATGCAGTACTGGTTGGACAGGATACCTACATAATTTTATTATTATCGAGAATGTCCTCATGAGTAGCTTAAAATAAACACAAGTTTAAAGTCACTGATAATTTATCTTCTTCGCATTTAATATGCATTTATATCGAACGGACGACACATAATGCAAGTAGGGTATTAACGAATGCTCCCGTTAATCATGGTCAACTCGTTAACGGGCGTCACTCGATACTCGAGGAAGCTACGCTCTCGGGTTACAATGACTCAAGACTCTTTGATCCACCGCATGCTTTACCCGCGGCTGTCTATGTGCACCGTGTGGTGGAGTGAAGAGTTTGATATTTTAAGTGAAATAAATTATATTATAGTTAAAAAACTAAAAAAAACTTGACTACGAGCGTTAAATTTAAAAATAAAACGGCAAATCCTACTCAGTACTCTGTCACGTACTGTCACTCTCGCAATGAAGCGAAATTAAGAGCTGTTTTCACACCTCCGCCGCGGATGGAAATAGCGGTAGGTACCGCTGAACATTTGCCATCGTTTGTCCGTTCATCACATCTTTGATGCCGTTCACATTTCCGCCGCGGAACTGAAATGGCGGTTTGAAGATTTGGCGCAAAGACGTGTACAACGGACAAGCGGTACCACCGCTATTTCAAATCCGCGGCGGAGGTGTGGAAACAGCCTCAAGCTCAAGGATCCATCAAGGCGTACAGAGACAGCCGGAGAAAAATCTAGTATATAAAATTCTCGTGTCACAGTGTTTGTAACTCCTAGACGTGTACAACGGACAAACGATGGCAAATGTTCAGCGGTACCGCTACTGAAAATCCGCGGCGGAGGTGCGACAACAGCCTCAAGCTCAAGCATCCATCAAGGCGTACAGAGACTGCCAGAGAAAAATCTAGTATACATGGTGGATCAGATCATATAGCAAATAATTAACCCACAGTATCGGCTATAGATTCTAAGCGTATTGTATAGGTCTTTATTTTTTTCTGAGTTGGTAAAAATATATATATATATATATATATATGGGATTGGTTGTGAGAGCGACGCCTGAATCCTATATTTTTTTTATTACCAACTCGAAAAAAATCAAAGACCTATACAATATGCTTAGAATCGATAGCCGATACTGTGGGTTTATTATTTGCTATATGATCTGATCCACCATGTATAAAATTCTCGTGTTTGTAACCAAACTCTTCCGAAACGGTTCTACCGATTCCTATGAAATTTCGAGTGTATGTTCTGAGAATAAGCTATTTTTCATACCCAAAAAAAATCCAAGACAGTACGAAGTCCGCGGGGTCAGCTAGTATACTTTAAAGAAATACACACCCCCAGAAACCATAGTCCTCCTTCTGGCGCAGTTTAATAAAAATGCCTCGGTTTTCTAGACATTGTTCTTTTTCATAAAATCGACTTTCTTTCCCTAGTTTTTACTTCTTCGCGTCATTTTGGTTACGACAAGTGTTTCACGATCAGTATTTCACAGGCCATTCCATCAATCGAGACTGACGCCAGACTGACGGGTTAAAAGGAAATATTTTACCTCTAAGAACATCTCAATCGTAACGTAACACTTACATTTACGATTCGATGAGTCCAGTTTTTACGAGAGCCCGATTTACGAGCGGTAAACACTCCGACCGATAATGCACTCACAAGGTCCCACGAAACGAGGTGGTGATGACTGGCTGGATACAATTCTTTTAATGTAGTTATCTTGTTCACAATGAGTAAATCTGATATTTTTAGTATAGGTATATTGCGCCGGGCTAGTTTTCCGCATCTCGACGACTCAATTGAGCCTATTTTGCGTGATTCGGGACGGCGGTGTTATCCCTGCCATCCCAGCTCCTGAAGTAAGCCTAGCAGACCCTTGATGTTGCCGACAACTGCCTGGAGCGACCTCGGGTTCCCGCGGAGTGTTGCCCGGTAAGTTGCCACTCCGAACATTCCAGAAGAATGTGAGCGGCTGTCTCTCCTCTGCCTCCATACCATACATGCTCTGCACAGGGGGCTGTCTGTAATGTTTAAATTATGTAGATGTATGTTTAATAGAGCATGACCAGTTATTGCTCCTGTGATTAGTTGAAGCTGGTACCTATATTTTTAGTATTATCAGGGTCTAATGTAATCTGATATATAGAAGGAAACGTGGAACATGACATGGGAAGACCGTGAAATAAGCATTTTAAAATAAGTATCAGGACAATCTGACCTAAGTGAAGTCGTAAATAGGTACTACGCTTATGAAGTCTGCTGTTCAGAAGGTCACTCGAAATTCATGTTCCCACTTTTAAGCGGGGTAAAATAACAAAGGGCATATTATTTCCTTAACCCATATTTTACTTTTACCAGCTTTTCTGTTATGTAAAAGCGCATTCTGCAAAACTGGTTCAAACTAACAACAACAGAAAGACAGACGGTACGGAAGCATGCCAGAAAAGTTTCATCATTTTATGACATTTTGAACAACTCTGCTGCGTCGAAATGAAAAGTTAGAGTGAGGATTTTAATTTGCCGTTTCGAGTGTTTGTGTTGTTACGACATTGTTTTTCGATCACTAATCAAATAGTCAATTTCATCATATACCTATGTTTAAACTTTTTATTATTTTGTCTAAATTCTTTGACACTAAGTATCCCATAAAAATGTTTCTCGTTTATTATGGTTTTGCTATAAGTAAGTTCATCTGGCAGAAAGCAAAGTTAGTTAATTAAATAGGTATGTCTTAAATGGGATGGGCCATCTTAAGATATTAACACCCTAATTTACGATGTGCACAGAGTAAGGACGTGGCAATTGACATACGTCCATTGGTCTAGTGACCCAATTCTTTCAAAGGGCCAGGGCACGGTCCGTATTCGGGCAACGTGCCATGACTCCTAATAGGTTCCTAAGCCAGTGCAGTCACTATTTTGAAGAGGTAGTGGGCCACAGGGGTCTGTGCAAAGCAATTTAGGTTAGGGACTGACCTGATTTTTGATATATGTATTAATGTAGGACTAGTCTAGAGAGACTAAGATACTCATGAACTAGCTTCAATTGTCTTTGCATGCATGTCTCAAATCATAAAAAAGTCTTAACTTTTATGCTTGTTCAGGTAGTATGCTTCAGTGAAGGAAATATTAAAGTGTACATACATGTATGAACAGTTTTACAGGAATTTCGTTTAACTATGAACATATAAATAAATGAATAAATAAAGATTCCAGACTTTTGATTCGTAAATTTTAGTCGGAATTTGTTTAAGTACATTACTACCAAATAAGTATACTTAATACATAGTATTTAAAGTACACAATAGGTACAGTTCAAACTACCTACAGCCTACAAGCCCTAAGCGAAGTACAGTAAAATGTTACTTGCATAACACTACTTGCATACTCAGAATGCTGAGCGAAAGCAAACAATTCTCTGATATATTTCCCAATCGTCCATTATTTAAAGGAACACTTGATCCAATAGACATTTCGGAAGACGACTAAAATGTCGTCGATATATCTGCAAGTGCAGTCGGTGTGGATGCCTGCTCACCGCAGCGACGCCGGTTGCCTGCCAATGAGTTGGTGCCACACAGGTTGATAACTTGCCGTGAATTCACAACGTAGATGTGTACAGCTGTTTTAGATGCGTATACCTCATGATCCATGAAAATTCTGAGAATAATTTCTGAGCTTAATCAATGTTTATCTATCGAACTTTAAAATGTACGTTTTTTCAGTCAGTCAGACACTCCTCCATCCAGTGTAATGATCTTAGGAGAATTTTCAGTTTAGCTCATGAAAAAGATCTTCAAAGAACTTATGTAACAAATTCCAAAGTTTGCTATGTTCACTTTACGAAATTTTAATGTGAGAATTCATTCTACAGTCTCTTCAACTTTTTTTGTACGACTTACTGTCTGTTGCATATCTCTGTGGCACTGCATTCGTGGAACGCATACGAGCCGTTATTGGTTCCCATCGGGCCATTTGCAGTCGATAGAATTGTAATGAAATACTTAATGCACCTTCGATATCACTGGCATCACCATTGTGATCCATTGTCCGCGGCTGAAGCATTGAATGACCTTTGGTATTATCACCGTTTAAAATTCTTCTGATATTGTGAGCAGTTAGGTTATTTAACCAAATAGAATGGTATTTGACAGGGATGAATGAATTTACAATTCATGCTGGTTTGATTTTCCGTCTGACGCGGAGATACTTGTGAGTATTTCCTAAACCTAAGTTAAGGTGTTGTGCTACTGGTGGTAGTAGTGGTACCTTACGTCAACCATTTTATTAATTTTCTTTCATCGTAGATAATAATAACTTACTCAATCTTACTTACCTACCTATAAGTTAAATGAATAAGTAAATATCATGCCTGAAACTCATTGCGATTTCTATATTTTTGATAAAAATGCAACATAATCCCAGTTAATGAATTCCTGCATATAATTAATTTGGGTAGAGCTTAATTAGTTATCTTGTTTATCATTCGGTTGCTATCTTATCGTCCACTTTTTTAATTTATTGAGTGCAAAATGTACCCTATGGAAAAATATGGGGTGAATACTGTTTTAATACTTTTATCTTTTTAATATTTCTTGTTTCTATAATATTTCAGTAGATTTCTACTAGTGAAACAATTTATAAATCAGTAATATTATAATTCAGTAGTGATCTGATTTCGTAAACTATATAATCGTTCTTTGTTGAGCTGGAGGCTTCTCATTTTTTGTACACTGTTGGCGAAGACATTGCTTTTACACTGACTTTGGGCGATGTTCAGGTTTTCAGTCACAGAGGCTTGCCCAACCGGTGTCTCGCTTCATTAAAACTAGTTAGTAGTTGCAGACTTTAATTACCGCGTGTAGTCAATTAAAATTTTGCCAATTGCCATTCACTTAATCCAGCTTTGTAATTTGTTACTGGCATTCAACATTTGCCGCCCTTAAATTCTTCCAGGGCTTTCTCTCAGCTTATTGGCACAGTAAAGGCTAATATCCTACCAGTGCAGTGGCGCCACGTACCTCCCCGCACCAAAACTGGTTACCTCAGCGTACGGGCAATCACACACCTACGCGCACGTATTTGTACACCATTATATTTTAGTGTGCTCGGTTTGTATGGAGTGTCGCGGTTGTTCTATCGGTGCATCTTACAGCTAGTATTGTATCGGTTCTTGTGTATTGGTTAGCGAAGAATTGCGAACCTTAAGTGACAGTGGGCGGGGCACATTGCTCGCAGGACTGATGGCCGATGGGGCAAGAAAGTCCTGGAGTGGCGTCTAGGTTAGAACCGGTAGACGAGCTGTCGGTAGGCCTCCAACAAGATGCAGTTACGACCTTGTAAAGGTCGCGGGAACGCGGTGGATGCAAGTGGCACAGGGCCGGTCTGAGTGGCGCGCCTTGGGGGAAGCCTATGTCCAGCAGTGGACGTCTATCGGCTGAAATGATGATGATGATGATGGTGATGATGATGATGTGTGTATTGGTTGCAGGGTTGGTGCGATGTGATGCGGCTCGCGCTGGCGCTGCTGCTACCCGCGGCGCTCGCCGACGTCGTCTTCCGCGTGCCCGAGGTCGTGGTATGTCATGTCCAACACTCAATAATATCAAGCAAGATGGTTTGAATAGGTAAACTCGGCAACTGACAGATTCCGTTGCCACGGGCAGTAGTTAATTCCTAACTATATGTGCCAAAAAAGCCAAGTAAAAGCCGTGGTGGCCTAGTGGTTCGACCTACCGCCTCTCATGCAGAGGGTCGGGGTTCGATTCCGGCTCGCACCTCTAAGTTTACTTATGTGCGAAATTCAATTTGAATTTACCACTGAGCTTTTCGGTGAAGGAAAACATCGTGAGGAAACCTGCACGCATCTGCGAAGTAATTCAAAGATGTGTGTGAAGTTCCCAATCCGCACTGGGCCCGCGTGGGGACTATAGCCCAAATCGTAATGAGAGGAGGCCTGCGCCCAGCAGTGGGACGCAAATAGTAGTAGTAGTAGTAGTATATGTGCCCATGGAATGACGACTGCATGATCTTACAAGTTTTAAAGAAATCTATGTGGAATCTTATGGAATTCTCTTCCGGCTTTCCATTTCACTATACCTATGGGACCTAAAGCCCAAAATGACCCCGTCCCTGTTACCACGCCTAAGTAATTTCAACTGTTGTTGTCATTTTAGGAACACCTTAATATTATCGACGCTTTCATATGTATTTGAATGAAGTACAGTACCTACATAATCAGTCGGGCGCCAAGCATGTAAATGTTACGTCACATGAGAATCAATAATAAAGAACTAAAACGATGAATTAGATATACATTTTATTCATGATCAATCTACGCCTTAGCTTAGACATCCATCGCTGACGCATCTCGTGACACCATTGGCGAAAACACCAATTGGAAAAACCTCTTCCTATAGAAACCGGTGTTTACATGGACGATATGTTGACCTATTGATAGAAATGGTTGACAGAATAAATTTATTGTACAGGGGTTTCCCGCCTTTCATAGTTCCTTTAATTAGCTGTCGTTGGCGTGGTAGGCACGGCATTGCATTGTAATGCAACTTTAGGTGTTGGCTTTCAAAGGGTTAATTTATCGCAAAGAAACACCTGAAATTTCTAACAATTGGTAACTGGAATGAACTTCCCGAAGAGATCTTCCCCATCCGCTACTATTTGTTTTTCGTTCTTTGAGCCCACAAAGCAAGTTCAATAATATTTCTGTGTTTGAGCCCGACAAAGCATTAGTGATCTCTGGTGTTGAAAATGCTTATAGGTGATGATAACAACTTAGATAGGCCGTCTGACTGTTATCCCTGACGTATTTTTGGCTGGATCCCAGATGATGAAACCATGAAGTTCAACATTTACCTTCAACATCGCAGGTGCAGCACGCAGCTAACACCAAATCAGTGGGCTCGGTGCGCGCCAACGCGTCACGCAACGACTCCGAGCTCGACTCCAGCTATGATGGCTTGCTGGAGGTGCGATATGAGGAGTATTTTGTGGAGCACGAGATCTCCACGCCCGACGCGAGGAAGGCTGCGATAGAGTTGGACTTGAATAAACGTAAGTAAGAGGACGTTGAAGGCCAAATCAGCCCTTCTGACGTCTCTCAAAGTTTTCTCCTCTGCCGCATTAAGGCCGATCCTATAACCAGCCGTCACTGTCACTCGTCCAACGAGTGAAAAAGAAAGCGCTACGCACAGAACGCCCGATTTAGTTAGTATTTAACGCGTTTAAATTTCTATAAAAATACCGTCTAAAAACATGGCATTTATTAAGCTGTCAATGTATGCATATAATATGGATAATATTTCTGTTATATTTAGTTAATAAACTGGAGTAAAGTTGGATTAAAAGTCCGAGTTAGAGGTTACTTTGGAATTAAATTGTAACGAGCGAAGTTTCATGAAACGTGTAACGAAAGCTGTCAATGTAAGGATGAATAGAATCAAATATAATATATGTTTTTTTTCATATTTTTGACATTTAACATTTCTTAGACAAGTATGATCTTACATGAGCAATTTGACGATGCTGGGTCAGGGAACAGCCTTAAAACATCTTCCCCAGAAGTGTCTATAGCAGTAGATTTTTCTTATATTTTCCCCCGCATGCTCATTCATTCATCGCTCTATATAGTCAACAGTTCTTGTCATTAGTGGCACAGTCTAGTGATGTTTATGACCTTGTTTTACTAGTTTATTTACGGCCCAAGGACTAAGTCGATGGACGAATATAATAATGAGAATGATATTTTCTTTTGGGAAATAGATGATGTTTAAACGTAAGTAGACGAACCCACTCGCGGCCTTCAGTTCGGGTTAATCCTCAATAGGGACAATTCGGATGCCGCTCTCAATTAGTGATTCTAGTCTGTTGCGTCATAGAGAACTTGACACAGAAATATGTATGCGGTATTCACTTGGGATTTCTTGATACAGAATTTGCCACGAGTAGATTATTATTATGATTATTCCTCCATCTCCGAAGCTGTCGTTTTTTCCGATGACCCAATTTTATTTGAATACATACAATAGGACTCCGATATAGGCCCCAAGTTTATTGCGGAGATCGCAATTAATTCATGACACTTTATTAAGCATATTTTGTTTCTTTGTATTTTTAGATTTTAAGCTTGTAATTTTTGACGTGATAACGTCAATCTTATAAATTGATAAACGCCGGCTGCGCCCTCGAAAAAACGTGACGCAATGTATGTCCATGTATGTCCATGGCGATGTATGTCCTACGTAATGGGACATATTCATTAATGTTTTCTTATGACGTTATCACGTAAAATTATCGTCCATAAACCGACTTTATAGACAACCGATTTTTTTTTGTTAAATAAACATTATTGTTATTTTGTAGGTTAGTAAGTTCTGTAAAAATGGTATTTTTGGATCTTCCATCATTTATTGTACCATCTTCTTTTCTATATGAAATCATAGTCTTAATTTTATTTATGGTTCAGTTACTTACTCTCAGTGTCATTATATTGTAAAATCACAAAAAATTCAAATGATTATAAATTTTACAGCATGTTTGCAAAATGGGTATATGTTTGCACAGAGTGAACTACCCGACTCATGCGTGCAATAGTGTAAATTGGCGGTCTGTGCGCACGCGCACATTAAGTATAGGATCGAATTAGCGCGACACAGCGCGAGATTACGCGCAGATTAACGTGATGCATGCAGGATTTCTGCGGGGTTCCGTAGGTTATTCTTCTCAAGCAATGGGTCTAGGAAGCGCTGGTAAATTCTTTTTCTGACGAGTAAAAGTGCCCCTATGTGGCCAATTTGCTGAATAAATGATTGATTTGGAATTTTTGAATTGAGTTTCAGATATTATCATTTATGCTAGATAGTATTTTTTTCCTTGCCTGTTACAATTTGCACATGCATGAGTAAACCAACACAGCTGACATTCGAAAAAAGAGGATGGGGCTGGTGTCCGTGCACCCTGCCATTGGTTTTAACGCATTCACTTCCACCGACGCATATATGCGTTTTGCTGACTTTCCCGCAGTGCCTTGAACGCACATGTGCGTTGCAATGTTCCCTTAATGACAGATGTAGCACCTGGCGAAAGTTCGTAAAACAGAAGTGGCAGTGAATGCGTTAACGTAATACTAGGTAATATCTATATTATATAGTCTGTTAACTGAGCCGCTCTACTCTGAACCTTCTTTGATAACAATCACTTAATTACGGAAATAAATTGATAGCGGCTGAGTAGGTGAATGTTGCAGCTTTTTGCTGTATACGTGGTTCAATTCGTGATTCGTTTTAGAACAATCTCTCAAAATAAGCGGCAAAATAAAAACAACACTCAGGTATTCACCCATCCCCACTATCATGCCACCTATCACATACAATTTTCATCGTCCATAAGTGCATTTTATTCCCCGTAATGACAGCCCAGCGCCGTGGAATTAGTCGTCCTCGGCGCTAATGAACGGGTTAATTGCTGCCACACTGCCCAGTCACTGTCAGAGTGACATGTTTCCGTCTATGGATGCACTGCATAACTTGCATAAAGGTCCAAGATACATCAATAATTAGTAAAGTACAAAAACACCATCATCGTCATTTAATTTCAAGATCATTATCAATTTTATATATATACTTTTCAAAACTCTTACGTTAATGCCTGACTGATGACAACGCTGAGCCGAAACTATACTCGTCATAGAGAGCTGAAATTTGGCACGTAGGTTCCTTGTATGAGAGGATTTGGCCGAAATTCCCGCGGGAGTGGGAAATATGTATTTTTTACATGTTGATCTGTACTTCGTATGCCCATTACGAAGTAGCGGGCAAAAGCTCGTAAATAATAAAGACGTTTAGACTCGCGCCATTTTACTTTACAGAATTGGCCTCAATTCTAAGACCAAGGCCGTCATATCCTAATCTTCACCTCTACCAGGTAAATAGCTACTTTGCATGCAACTCCAGTAAATTAGGAAGTGTAGGCGAGGCATTATTGCCACAACTACTGGATTATTTACGAACTGCTCATTACTCGACTTCAGTGGTTGGATCTAAATTTAGCTGTGACATCTCGACTATCGTGGCACTTTAATTGATATTAATTGTTGTTCTAAATCAGCTGATTCAAAGGCAATGGGGATTGTTTAGGCGCTTTTGAGTTGAGCTTTTTAAGTAAGTTAATTATTTTATGATCCATTACTTAACTTTCGCAATCAACGGAGACAGGCTGTTGGTAGACTGAAACGTAAATTGAGTGTCTGAAAAATACCCCAGATATTTTCTTGGTGCCCAATTCTTGCACACGGCGCACGTTGTTTGTACAGTGGCCTAGTTAATTTTTTTCTCACCAACACAGGGCCTATTTGAAGTCTATAGGGATCTCGCTGTTCCCTGTAGGATCTGAAGAACTTTAAACAGCTAGATTTAAAGTTCAACTTGACGCGTGATCGATCCTATAGGGAACAGTGAGATCCCTATTTAAGACTTCGAAAATAGGCCCTGGGCTTCAACATTAGTACCTTTTTTTAACTATCAAAACCTGTACTTATATACGGTCAGTCCATGACATGGATGTTGAGAAAACTCCAAACAATATCCGAAGGTCGTCAGACTGTAAGCCCAAGGTCTTGAGGCGTGGCTGCATTGGTCACGGCATTGTCATCTGTCAATTTGACTGTTTTCGGCTGGCTGTTATTTGACCGATAATGATATGCTGCGTACGGATATGCAAACTACCACCTTGTTTGAACAATAACGATACCATGTGTTGTAAGAAGTTATGAGTGCAAATGTATAGCGTGTCGTAAGGAACTCACATTTTTCTCAAATACCTAACCACCGAACCGCGTATAAAACCGCAAAAGAAGTTTACTACTATTACTACTGCTACTACAGCCTATTTGCGTCCCACTGCTGGGCACAGGCCTCCGTCATCACGAGAGGGTTTGGGCTATAGTCCCCACGCGGGCCCAGTGCGGATAGGGGACTTCACACTCATCTTTGATTTACTTCGCAAATGCGTATAGGTTTCCTCACGATGTTTTCCTTCACCGAAAAGCTCAGTGGTAAATTCAAATTGAATTTCGCACATAAGTAAACTTAGAGGTGCGAGCCAAGATCGAACCCGCGACCCTCTGCATGAGAGGCGGTAGGTCGAACCGCCAAGTTTCCAAGTCTACAACTTCTACAAGTGAAGAATCTTACATCAAGGCACTGCCGATGCTGGTGACAAATTACATACGTCTTACCGACTTCCTTAGGGTTTTTGTTTTCCTTTTCATAAACTTTACTAACTAAAATTCTGGACTCAAAAAACTTACAGGGCTATAGTAAAAAAGTGTATGACCTAGAAGTGATACAGCTTTAGAAATACGTCGTGGCGCGTTCTGCTCGAGTGGTCACAGATTGAGTTTTTGTACGAATTGTCCAGAAATCGATTGTTACGCTCCGACTGACTATCAGTAAGCTGCACAGATTACTTGTAAAACAGTAGGTATAATATAATACCTACTCTTATAAACTAAAATGGAAACGAACATTCCGCTCTCGATAAAGATCCCTATTATGTGTATAATAAACTATAGGTAGCAAGCTATTATACATATAATAATTAATCGTATATGTCAAATAATGATACAGAAGTAAAAACTTTAAAAAGGAAACATTTTGATTGATGATTTTCTTGCTTGCTCATATTACGTCTAATGGCGATCGTACCTACTGAGAAATGACACCATGGAAATAATTTCATGTTCGACACTAACATAAATCAAATATTGATTGCTATTGAGGAATCTCAAGATGCCTACTATCGGGACCCATTATTTGTAACATTTTAACCTAGATTTTAAATGGGTCCCGACTAAGTAGTCTTGTTTTTTCATTTTAGTTTTTTACGCAGTCGGGTTTTTTGTTTTTTTTAATTAACTTTTTTTATTTTACTATTTTTAGTTAGGGATTATAAGACCGTAAATTCCGCAATCTTGTCATTTCATGGAGAGAGTTGCTATCGTGGGGATTATTAAGTAGCTTGCGATGATCTAAATTACTGATTATTAATCCCTCTAGAGACCTAACCCGGCTCAAAACGCTACATAAGCCTGACCCTATTAAAATTCTTCAATTCAACCGATAGATGGCGCTACTGGTACTACATTAGAGTATTAGGTAGCTATTTTATTTATTTACGAGCGCTGAGTACTGACTAGTGTAATTGGCACCTATAATCAATTAGGTTATATTTTACTGTATTAAGTAGGTAAATAACACTATTGGCATTTTAAATGTAATAACGAAACTAAAAGTCTTCAAGTCAACGGATAGATGACGCTACTGGTACACTACATTGCACATGCGTACGTACTTGATTGAAGTTTGAGATTTATGAAAAACATTATTATTATTTTATAGTCGTCGTGACCTGCTCGAAGACTCGTTGGTCTAGATTATTTCCTGTGTTGCTAATTCGAACGGATTTACTACTGGGTGGATAGGTAGGTACAGTGGCGGACTAAGCCTGTCGGGGGCCCGGGGCGGAAAATCGAAATGGGGCCCCCCTCCTTGCCCGTGTAGATGTGTTGATGGTGTATGTTAAGACTAAGACTAACTATATAAGAATATAAGAATAATAGAAACGCTTGTAAGCGAACGACAACAGCGACAGATAAATCGCGCGCGGTTTTCGTCGCTGTAGGTTTTTGTAAGCATGCTATTTTTAAGATTTGAATAAATAAATAAAATAAAAAAAAGACTACCTAACACATTTAGTTGAAATTTGTTCGCTTACCATCAGGTGGCCTGTGTGCTCGTTTGCATTTATACATCCATACTTAATATTATAAATGCGAAGCAAAAGTAACTTTTACTCTCTGTTGCGTCTTTACTCACAAGTCGCTTCGCCAATTTAGATGAAATTTGGTATAGATGGAGATAATTCTAGTCCTGATGAAGGACATAGGCATAGCCTAATTTTTATCCCGAAAAACGTATCTAGTTCCCACGGGAACGCGAACGCTACAACCAAATCCTACGCGGACAAATGATCCAGTAACCTTGTCGTTTGAAAGTATGGAGTAGTAAGCGCGAAATCCGGTAGTTCTGATTTTTTGCAGGCTTGAGCGCAGAACGCAACTTTGTCAAAATTAAAAACCGGCCAAGTGCGTGTCGGGCCACGCGCAAAGTATAGGGTTCCGAAGTTGACGATGCCCACCCCACAGTACCTTTCTAAGACTTATCAGAATCTAGCTAGCCTGTGGTATGACGTGCCCGCCCAACGCCCCTGCCGTTCGAGAAAAATCTTTGGTTTTTTAATAATTTCATAAGTTGATCGACTATGACTCGTAAGTTTGTACAGCCTACTTAGCTGTGATAGTTTTCCTTTCAACTACGTTATATATGCCACAACCGTGATTTTTTCAGCCATCCAAATACCACCAGTTAGCTGGCAGAAGGGGGGGGGGGGCACGTGACTCTAACAAAAAATAGCACTTTAAAGCTTAATATTTCACAAACGCATCACTTAATCAAAAAATTGTTTAACAAACCTACAATATCTTTTAAGACCTATTCAACGATATGCCGCACTATGGGGTACGCAAGAAAAAAAATACATCCCGACTTTACGAGTAGGGGAGGTACCCTATAAAAAAAAATTTTCAAAATTTTATTGTACGACTTTGTCAGCGTAGCTAATATGTATATTCATGCCAAATTACTGTTTTCTAGAACTAAGAATCTACGAGCAATAGTGCGGACAGACGGACGGACGGACGGTGGACTTCGAAACCTTAAAAGAGAAAATTTCGACTGCTTTTCGGACTTTGGCGATTTTGGCTATAAAGGACTAGTTTTTGATACTACTTTCTCAGGACGTTTTTAAAGAAGACTAAATTTGCTATGATTTGAGACTAGAACCGTCTCTGTGTACCTAATAATTTCTGAGATAAAGCTTTTCAGAATTCATAATTTTTAAGAACTTCGCAATATTTTGTCCCAAAACAAATGGTGCTGTGAAGCTGAAATTTGACTTGTAATTTAGTTAGGAGGTGTAGAGGCGGGAACGTGAAAAACGGGAGTTTAAATTTTGATGTTTTTGTGCATACGAAATCGCCTTCAAAAGCTAGTAGGATATAAAAATGCTACAGGTGGCTCCAATTCGTGACTCCACACGAGCAACACTCGCACAATCCGTCAAAGATAATTAGAAAAACATCCTAGCCCTAGTCCGTAGAGTCGTACGATGACTTCTAAAATATTGCGAAGTTCTGAAAAATTATGAAGTATCAAAAACTGGTCCTTTAGGGTCAAAATCGCCAAAATCTGAAAAGCATCGGAAATTATCGCGGTTTTTTTAATTTTTGACAAAGTTGCGTTCGGCGCTCGAGGTCACAAACTCGGATGATACATTAGGCCAACATCATAAACAAGCCTGCAAAAATCAGAACTACCGGATTTCGCGCACACGCTGATGTAGAAAGTTACTGGATTAGAAGGACATAGGCTACTTTTTAACCCGGAAAAACACATACCTAGTTCCCGCGGGAGCGCGATAACCGAATTCCACGCGTACAAAGTAGTGGAATGAAGAATTTTTTTAAAATTTCCTGAGAAAGTAGTATCAAAAACTAATCCTGTAGGGTCAAAATCGCCAAAATCTGAAAAGCAGCCGAAATTTTTGGATTCTTTTTTATTTTTGACAAAGTTGTGTTCGGCACTCGAGGCCACAAACTTGGATTATACATTAGGCCAACTTCATAAACAAGTCTGCAAAAAATCAGAACTACCGGATTTGACGTACATGCTGTTGTACACGGTACTGGATTAATTTACGTATTATCATCATTACATTCCCACGGAGTCCAATATTATGCGATACCACGAGCGTTGGACTTATTACTTATTATTGCCTTAGATTATGACGAATTGTTTCCTTACTTTCCGAAAATTTAAGTGATTGGACCTTAGAGTTGGGAATGTTGGGGTGTTTTACCAATACTATCTATGGAATGGACTGTGGGGGCCCTCACGTCAACTAGGTCGAAACCAGAACATTGGCGTAACAATAGGGTGGCAATGGCGCGTGGCAGAACAGGCAAAATTCCCTAACTCACTACCTGAGCTGAGGGGGCCCCGGCCCAAGAGGCCGCGAGCAGAGAAAGGAAAATCCAAAAATTTCAGTTGTGCAATTTTGTAAATTAACGGGGCTGGGGCCCTATAGGTACGAAAGATTTGCCTCGGGGCCTCGAGCGTGAGGTGGTACAGTTATGCCGCTGCCTTGTCGAAACTATTATTTAAAATTTTTTGGCCTTAAGTACTATATTATTTGGTGATTTGGGGGCCCCCTAGGACCGGGGGCCCGGGGCGGACCGCCCCTGCCGCCCCCCCCTTAGTCCGCCACTGGGTAGGTACCTACTTTACGTGGTTAGTAAAGGAACTTTGAATCGTTATAAATCATAAACGGTTCTTTTGTCTGAAAAATGGTCAAAGAAACCTAATAATGATTTTTAAATACCTATTCAACGATACCTCACATGCCATAGTTGGTTGACTTTTATTTTTTTATTTTGTACAATATGGCGTCTGGTGGCCGCCATTTTGAATTTTGATTAATTTCATATCTTCAGTGACACTCGCGCGATTCAGACGAATCGATTGACGTATGATTCATTAAAATCGACCCACGCGTTTGATCTCTAGTGTGCCACAAAGGAACAAACATACATACATACATACATACATACATACATACATACATACATACATAGACAGGTAAACACATAACCCTCCTTTGCGGTGCGCAGTCGGGTAAAAAAGGCCTTCTGCTTGAGTTTGTTGCGGCGCTTATTCTCAAGCAATGGCATTCTCTAGGAAGCGTTGGTAATTTCTTTTTCTGACGTGTAAAAGTGCCAGTGTGGCCAATTTTCTGAATAAATGATTGAATTTTAATTTGAAAGAAAAAAGAAAGAAAACATTTATTCATGACATTACACAACACACACACACAAAAGACAAAAAAAAAGAGCAACATTTATACAGAACAAAAGTGTTGTGGCCTGTCACGAAATGGTCCCAACTCAGCTTGTGCTAGCATTAAATGCCAGCGCTGGTCTTCCGTTGGGGCCATTTGGTGAGACCTCGACCGGCTACACACGGTACACTGAATACATACAAATTACAAATTACAAAATATTTACATTCAAAAAACAAATAACACCAAAATAAATTATGAAATAAATTATGAATTTGAATTTCTCTCTCTCTTCTTCTTCATCAGCGTGTATTCGCCCACCGTTGGGCATACGCCTCTCCAATCTCTCTCCATTTAGAGCGGTTGTCCGCTTCCCTCATCCAGACTAGTCCTGCTGTCGCTTTCAAGTCATCGGACCATCGGGCAGGTGGTCTGCCCGAATTTTAATTTATTTATTTATTATTATAAAAAAAATATAAATCTTACAGTAGTAAAAACTTTAGCCTAAAGCATTTTCCCCCAAAACTGCTTTTGTGCAGTTTGTCTGCAGGTAAGGAAAATATACAATTATTCTTCACTTAGAGATATTCAGGTCAAAATACTTATCGGAATCATTATTTGATATACGAGTATTTTTATAGTTTGCTATAGTTAAAAAAATCACTTACAACAAAATATTTCAAAGTAGAATTAAAGACACAATAATTCAAGAACAATGGTGGCCATTCAAAAATGTATACCTACAACCTGTACACCAAATATACTTTTTATATACCTATTTATTCACATTACGGCACCATTGTAAGGTGTAGTTTTAAGTCTTATCCTTAATGCAGCATAAGTTTATAATAAATGATTTCTATTCTAGGTATTCAATTGATCGAAGACTTCTGGCTCATTTTTAGTAAATAAGAGCATAAGTATAATATAATATACCTAACTTATTGAATTGGACTTTAATTCCTTCAGACTCAAGAGACACTGTAGGCCGAACCGCTAGGCACCACACCATTTTATTTAATCATTAAAATTAATTTAGTGTTAAACGATTGTCCTTCCAAAACATGATCGTTAGTCATTCCATTGACCGCCCTGTAGGAAGGCGGTGTCCAATTCAATCAGTCATTCAGTTTCGATTTGCCGAACGTATATGGGGCTGTATTGTTCGCTGTTACGTCAGCCCGCCTTTATTGCGTTTTGTAGACAAAAGTATTTGCTATTAGGTATTAAAATCTATGAAGCATTAAGTAGGTAATTTTTCTGTAAAATTTGTAGATATGTTGTCGGATACACACAGGCGCTGAAGGGATGTTCGTTTGCAAAAATCACGGACCGCGAAATGTTTTGTGATTTGCCTACCGCGAGACCCTCGACTTTATAAAAAGGCATATTGTCGCGCACACGTTTCTTTACTTTCTTTGTAATTGCCCCCCCCCCCCCCACCTGTAATTAAGGGACTTTGTTAAGTTATCGTTCAGCTTTGGAAACCGTATATGGCCCCTACTATGGCCCGTCGAAAATTATGGATTTTGTCGAAGAGCTCGTAACTGAATAAGCTAATTATCCAACTCCACAGCGTAGTTACTGCTTGCAATTTTTATAAGAGGTGTGACGTGATTATACAGATGAAAAGTAAGCTTTGCCAGCCCTAGAACATTAAGACCACCATAAAATTCTTTTTTCATTCTACCTGTCATTTCCTAATGTGATTCCGCTTGCGCTACTGCATGCGGCTGTTGCCTATAAGTGTGGTTGAGAATATCAATAAACAGGAAGTTCTTAGAACTACTGATACCTATTGAATGTTAGCAATGTTAGTAGGTACCTATATTCTACGGAAGATTGGAAATCATATTTGCCTGGTTTCGTTTCCATCTAGGTACAGTTGGTAGGAGTGGTGACAGTTTCTCAATTGATATCGGTAGTCTATGTCTATTATTATTATTACCTTTATTACTGTTCAAATTCTCCCTGCCTTATTTCATCATCATCATTTCAGCCGAAAAAAGTCCTTGCTGGGTATAATCCTCCCGCGCCACTCAGACCGGTGTTATATGCTACTCGCTTCCACCTCTCACTCCCCCGTGACCTTCACCAGGTCGTCGCTCCATCTTGCTGGAGGCCTACCGACAGCTGGTCTCCCGGTACCTACGCGGACGCCACTTTAGAACTTTCTGACCCCATCGGCCATCAGTCCTGCCTGTGTCAATGTCCCACCCATTGCTACTTAAGCCTACTACTACTACTACAGCCTATTTGCGTCCCACTGCTGGGCACAGGCCTCCTCTCATCACGAGAGGGTTCGGGCTATAGCTATAATCCCCACGCGGGCCCAGTGCGGATTGGGGACTTCACACACATCTTTCCTCACACTTAAGCCTACTTTAATTTAATTAAAAACATCTCTTCTTCCAGTTCCGGACACGCTGCCAGGATGCGGCACCTGCTCCAAGCGCGAGCTCCAGTACTGCGAGACCCGGGTGCTGGCCGACCACTGCTGCTGCGAGCGCCAGTCCTTCCCCGAGCCGTTCCCGTGGCTCCCACACACCTGCTACATCGGCCCTGGCCGCTGCAAGCCGTTGGTCCACGACTGCGCCAAGTATAAGAGACTCCGGGACTGCTGTTGTTTCAAACGGATGGCTGGACGATGTGAGTATTAGACACTTTAGTACATTTGTAATCAAGAAGACTAGATGCTTCAAGATCTAATTACAAATGGCTGGACAATGTAAGGCTAAAAAAGCCGTGAGTGGTTTGACCTACTGCCTCTAATGCTGAGGGTCGGCGGTTCAACCATCCGGCTCGCACCTCTGAAATTATTTATGTGTAAGTCCCCAATCCGCACTGGGCCCGCGTGGGGACTATAGCCCAAACCCTCTCGTTATGAGAGGAGGCCTGTGCCCAGCAGTGGGACGCAAATAGGCTGTAGTAGTAGTGGTAGTAGTAGTAGAATTTCAATTTGAAATTTATTTCTGAACTTTTCGGTGAAGGAAAACATCGTGAGGAAACCTGTACGCATCTGAGATGATGCGTGTAAAGTCCCGAATCCGCACTGGGTCTACGTGGGGACTATAGCCCAAACCCTCTCGTGATGGGAGGAGGCCTGTGCTCAACAGTAGACAGTAAATATTCTTTTGTGGTAGTGGTGGTGGTGGACAATACAAATGTTAAAACAATTGTCACATGAGTTGAGAACCTAGTACTTATATTGGTTTTGGATCCTGGGAAACGTTACCCATGACTGCGCCAAGTCCATGTTTTTTCCAGGAACTGTTGCTGCTTTAAAGGGATACTGGACGATATAAATCGCTGGAGATGTGTCCAAGGTTATCTTTAACACGTGGTGACAGAGAACCTGCACTGCTTGCCTGAACACTCCAAGCTACTAGCCCATGAGACATGGCTGCGAAGTCCAAGTCTCTAATAAGACTGCTGATGACTCGAACTTCATGCGATAATCACTTTTCTATATTTCATGATGTCAGATATCCCGAGCACGATTAATATACTCACAAATATTCAAGTAGCAAACACCATAATTCGGCTCGCGACCTAACATGTTATTCTTTCTTTTCCAGGGAAAAGCATCCTCTCCAAGTCGACCCAAGTAGGAGTGACTGGGATCTCCCTCCTCCTCCTCTCGATGCTGCTCTTCGTGGCCTACCTCTGACAGCACGAGCCTCCTCGCGTCCTCGCGCCGGTCTCCGTTTAAGACACGCCGAGGAGCGTAGAGCACACGACGACCTAAGCGCCAAGGAAGATGGAACAACAAACAACGTTGTAATACGCCACTGTGAGACCTCCGACGTTTTCAACCGTTCGCCCAATCGGCGTCATTTAATCGTTGAATATGTAATGATGCTCGAAAATCGCTGTCTTTGGTATCTTTGTAAAAGATATGATGGTTCTGATCTGTCAAGTTAAAAATATAGTTTAAATTAGTGACCCGAATTGCTAAGGCAATGTAATGCCATATTATGGTGCCCGAATGATGATATTGTAGTGATTGGTATTGTATTGCATTTACAGAGAAGTTTTCTTTAAAGCTTTACAGTTTTGTGTAATAATAATGAGAAATCATTATCTTGCTATATCGTAGATCCAGAACATACATTTTTTTATTATCATTGTACTTCCTAAAATAAATATTATTTCTGTTTAATTTCATATTATGATCAATAACGTGTTAAGGACAAATTGTGAGATTTGGATGTATAACACTAAGTGAAGCCTTGGATAATGCCTAAATTTAAAGACTTTTCTAGATCTTACCAACCTCACGGATTCTTGAGCTATGAACTATCTCCTGTGAGATCAAAGTATTAACCAAAATAGATGCTGTATACCTAAGTATTATAATTACTGAAAAACTAGTAAAGTAAGTTTGTAAATAAATGTCGATCTACCCTCGACTATAAAATTAGGGGCTGGCACCCATTCTAGAGATATATTAGGTGCACAGAATGAGCTTAACTAACTATACTTTTCTATTACGTTAACTATACTCTTTTACTCTGTAAAACTACATCAAAATTAGCTATGGACACTTTCCTCTGATCGAGAAGCCCTGGTTGCCAAATGGACAAAATTCAATTTCAATTTAAAGTTAACCCTTATGAGTGTATATAGTACTAGCTTCTGCCCGCGACTTCACTCGCGTGTAATTCTGTTATCGCGTTCCCGCGGGAACTATCCATTTTTCCGAGATGAAAAGTAGCCTATGTCCTTTCCCAGGACCCCAACTATCTCCATGGCAAATTTCATCTCAATCGGTCCAGCGGTTGAAGCGTGAAGAGGTAACAGACAGACAGACAGACAGGGTTACTTTCGCATTTATAACTTAAGCTTCTTCCCGCGACTTCGCCCGCGTGGAATTCGGTTATCGCGCTCCCGCGGGAACTATGCGTTTTTTCGGGATTAAAAGTAGCCTATGTCCTTTCCCGGGACCCTAACTATTTGCATACCAAATTTCATCGCAATCGGTCCAGCGGTTGAAGCGTGAAGAGGTAACAGACAGACAGACAGAGTTACTTTCGCATTTATAATATTACAATACAATACAATACAATACAATATACTTTATTGAACACCACACAATCAAGGAACAGTAGACATTATGTAATTACACAAAAAGGTATGGCATACAGCAGGCGGTCTTATCGCTCAATAGCGATCTCTACCAGACAACCTTTGGATAGTGGAGATGAAGAAAAACAAACTAGGTTGGTAGGCGGTGCTCTGTACTAAGATGTGCAGAAGAAACAAACACAAAAAGTAATAAACATACTTAAATAATATTAGTATGGATAATACGGATTTCTTCCGAACATTCAAACGCCTGCATAAATTGGAATAGCAAACATTGTAATACACGTATTGCTACTACTACTTAAGTGCATAACTTATCGTGGTATCCCGGATTTCATCCCGTTAAGGGTAGAAATCCGGGATAAAAACTATCCTATGTCCTTCCTCGGGTCTCTAACTATATCTATACCAAAATTCAAGTCAATCGGTCAAGCCGTTTTAGCGTGAAGAGGTAACAGACAGACAGACAGACAGACAGACAGACAGAGTTACTTTCACATTTATAATATTAGTATGGATATGTTATCATCAATAGAATGGTTCAAAAGATTGTGCTTAAAAAAAGGTCCTGTCTACGATGGCTGAAATAAATATTTTTCATACCCCTTAAAAATATGGGCTGAAGATCATATTTACACTTGAAATTACTGTTTGTAACGGTTTATAGTATATTCTGTATTGATATTATAAGTATTAATCACGTATGAACTTTTCTATCATGTTTTGGATTTTGTTTAACAAAATAATCAACACTTAAATATGCGACTATTATTGTGAAACTTACGCTTTACTGCAAGGAATTATATCCACTCTTACTATATTTTTATGGATTCAAAAGTTGGTACGCTTCTTTGTAGTCGACTGTACAAGATTGAACTAAAATGTATACATGATTATTGCACAGACTACAATTAATTGAAAATTAAAAAATGTCTGTAGATAAAAGCTATCTAAAGGCCTCCTAATTAGATTGTAGGTACCTAATTTATGTAGGTATTTCGCATCTGTCGGTTTAAAATGGTAGGTAACGGCGCGAGTGATTGACAGTGCTCCAATAATGGACACTCGAACTCTTATTACATAACCAATAAGAGCAAGATTTGATTACTTACTAATGGCCTGTCCATTGCTAGGCCAAGACCGGAGTATTTACCCTACGCCCTATGTCTTTATGCAAGTGAATAAATTTTGTTGAGTTTAGGATTATTTTAGTTTTTTTATTGTTGTAAATGTTGTTTAAATATTCGTTTATTATTTATTGTTAGTGATTCCATGCCAAAGGTGCATTAGTATTTTTAAGTTACCGCTTAAATTATTTTCTTATGTTGCGCAGAATTGCTTTTATTATAAACTTTTGTGTCTAGACTGACGGAACTATTTTCGTATGTGTGGATTCTGCTATATACAATCAAAGAAGAATTAAATGCCGAGTAGAAATATCGGATGAATATTTTAAATGCTCATCGGAGTTCAGTCTATCAAAGCCATAACAATTAAGTACATGTATTTATCTTAAATAGAACATTGCTGTAAACAACGTTTCAGAAATGCTGTTCGTAAAATAATCACAATAAATATAAAGAGTTACCAATTGAAATCAGTTTATTTATTTATTTTTGTACCTATCTTCTTTCATGTTAAATCATGTTACGAGGCAACCAGTTTCGTGCTTTTGGGTCAAATTGCCTTTCTTTCTAAGTCGTAGTTAAATCTCGTTGGTCAAAGTTCGTACTTTGAGCGGAATCTAATTCTTCATTATTATTCCCTTCTACTTCTATTAGCTTTCTTCCTCTCATAAGGTAGTCTTTAAGCTTGTTTTACTGCTACCATGTGAAAACTCGATCTTTCACTTAGTAAGTAGGAGGTACCTTATTTTTCTTTCCGTCCGCAAATTATCATTTCCATTCGCCTTCATTATTTATTTAACATAATTCTTTATTTAAAGTAAAAAATATTCAGAATTCACAATTTGAACTTACCTCTTCGCGTGACCCTACTGCCCAGAAATAAATATTCAAAACAATTGTACATTAATTACCTATGTGGAATACTTAATTTATAAACATAATTACTTTCCTATGGCATGTCACACGAAACTTAAAACAATCGAAACACAAGTTTTACAAATATTTATTTGTATTGCACAAGGATACGAGGAGAGGTCGTTGCTATTTATATTTATATTAATATTATTATACCTGTGACAATAGAACTTGATGGTTAAAATAACCCTCCTTTGCGGTGCGCAGTCGGGTAATAAAATTATATTCTGCTGAAATCGTCGAGTGGAAACCGGCACGCATCTGTCTGTGTAGTGAATTACTATTCAATGTACTTGATTGTGGTGGTGGTGGCAGGATCGGTCCGTGTGGCGAACCTATAGGGAGACTTATGATCAGCAGCGGACGTCTTTCAGCTGACATGATGTCGATGATGAGGGTATTAACCAATGCTCTTTGTTAACAATCTTCTTAGGTATTCTAAGTTCTAGTTAGTCTTCTCTAGTTAACTTCACAATGAGAACCGTCGACCCAGAACTATGGTCTTCAAGAGTGAAAGGTCGTAGGCTGGTCTTAGCTCGACCCTTCAGGTTTGGAAAGAAGACCGGGCGCGAGGCTTGGCTGAGGGACAGCCTTGGAGACGCCATGATGGAGTACATGAGAACCAGCTCAGTTGGAGGTGTTCGTCGTCTGATGTCTCCTCACACTGGGAGATGGGATAGGTGAGCCTGATATTCAGAGTCAAGTGGCTACTAAAAGTCGCCATGTACTGGCTAGACTAAAGACAGTTTTTCAGTGCCAATCAGAGACGCCTCGCCAAGTCTAAACGTCTAAAGACAAAGAAAACCTTGTCATCGTTAAACGTCACCATCTCTGGTAGCGCACGCAGCGTAGGGAACTAACTTAAGCACGCGATTTCACCCGCGTGGAATTTTGTAACCGCGTTCCCGTGGGAATATGCGTGTTTCCGGGCTAAAAAGTGGCTTATGTCCTTCCCCGGAACTCAAACCATTTTATCTAAATTGGTCCAGCGGTTTAAGCTTTATGAGGTGACAGACCAACAGACAGAATTACTTTCGCATGTATAATTTTGTAAGTATGGATTAGTATGGATCGGATAGTTCGAAGCATCTGCGAAGTAATTCAAGGATGTATGAGAAGTCCCCAATCCGCACTGGGACCGCGTGGAGACTATAGCCCAAGCCCTCTCGTGATGAGAGGAAGCCTGTGCCCAGCAGTGGGCCGTAAATAGGCTGTTGTGGTGGTGGTGGATAGTTCGACATCGATCAATAGTTACTACATTTACGATGTCGGTCACAGTACCATCACTTGACTCATTCTATTGTTGTGAAGAGAGAGTGATATTTGTAGTCACTTCGAGTCGAGAGTCAGGTGATGGTATTGTCAGTGGAGAGACAGTTCCCTGCGATGTGGCTTCATATCGCATCGCATCGCGGTTTTGTGTGGGTGCCCCAAGAAATCCCTCCCCAGGTACCGCTGGCTGGCTGTCCTGGCGCTGGCTCTGTTCTGCGGCCTGCTGGTGTCCTCGCTGGAGCTGTCGGAGTTCGTGGCGCAGCCGCCGCTGCACGTGAGCCTGCTGTCGCAGCAGCACCCCGTGCACCAGCTCCCCTTCCCCGCCATCGCCATATGCAGCTACAACGTCATCAGCGAGAGAGCTTTGAAGAAGGTGGCCGCGGTATTGTAAGTTGGCTTTATGTGTGCCAATGTTGATGGTAAACTTAAATTAACAACAAGGTTTGATAACCTGGGAGGAATATTTGTTTGGATAGAAGCCAGTGGCGTTCTCTGGTCTCTGTAACGCCTGTAACGCCAATGGGAAAAAGGCGTGAGTTCATGTATGTATGTATTCGCTGAACTTTAACCTGGTACAAAATCTGGGAAGAGTTTAAGGCAGCCGGTAAAATTACTGGTAATAGGGGCTACCATCTAAATGCTTCAGGGTTGGTCAAAATGCTAATATGATTTCTTATGTCCATTGGCCGCAGTGATCGCTAACCATCGGCTATCTGTTCATTTGCTTACCAATAAATTAAAAGAGATAATCATGGACCCTTCTCATGCAGTTCAAATCTCGTCTCACGGGATCACTTTTAGTTTTCCCGTCTGCCTGTTTGTTGTTCTTAGGAATAAAGACAAGTTCTTTACCTGTCCCCAGAGCTCTGAAGGACGTGAAGCACCAGTACACCCTGGTGGAACTGCGCAGAAACCTGCTGACCTTCGGGTCCCTGCTGACGATGACGCTGCCGCCGCTGGACCTGGACTTCATGCCCTTCATCACCGGTGTAGAAGGGGACGGATACAGATTCAACGTCAGCCTGCTCATGCAGCTGGTATATATAAGAATCATTTTTCAAGTATAAATACCAGCTTATTTTTATATTGAGTTTGAGACTACTCTGACAAGCCCATGTTGAATGAACACGAGTTTGCGCCAGTTGAATAGTATAGAGATCCCATAACCACCTTCCATATCCATTATCGGTCTTTAGTAATCATCCAGCACCAATTAATTTAATTATCAAAGAGGTACACTTAGCTTAGACACTTTTAAGTGTCGTTGGCGTGGTAGGTATGGCAACTTTGGTGGCTTTGGCGTCCAAAGGGTTAAGGGATGCGGATCGGAAGGCACGAGGCACAATCAGTTCATTGATTTGACATGGTTTGATGTTGGTTCCCCAGCTAACCCCGACTTGCGAGTCCATGCTAGTGCGGTGCTCCTGGCGAGGCATGATCACTCCGTGCGAGCGGCTGTTCGCTTTGCGGCTCACTTCCGTCGGCTTTTGCTGCGTCTTCAACTCCCGCTACGAGTGAGTCTTACCAATCACGACGGTTTATTAACCCCTCGACGGTTTAATACTCTAGCAACTGCTAGACTCGGATCTCTCATCACAGTGATTATAAATGTGAAGCACTTAACATCTCCAGTCTCGAGGTCTGTCTTAAGGGTCACCACAACAACAGCTTACCACAACAACTTGCCTCCCGTACTCCCAAGAAATTCAAACAAATAATATTAAATGAGCTTGCGGTAAGCCCTGGTGCAAGGTCCATCCGTCTTACTCGCTAACTTACCGCCAAAAACCAGTACCGTGCTCATACTGTTATTGTGTTCCGGCAAGGGGGTACATAAGTTGTGGACCAAATGGCATACAGGCTTTGATCTTAGGCAATGCATTCGAAATCTTATGATTTCTATGTTCATGGGCCGCTCTGACCGCTTACAATCTTACACAAGCGTTCGTGTGCCTACAATGACAATAACTTGCTTGAATGGCTACTAACAAGCCCCAAAATTATACTAAATAAATAAATATCTCGGGACATTTCACACAAATTGACCTAGCCCCAAACTAAGCGACGCTTGTATTATGGGTGCCGTAGAGAAATACATACATATATATATACTAAACAACCATGACTCGAGTACAAAAATTTGTGCTCATCACGCAAAGTTTGCCCCGAGCGGGAGTCGAACCCGCAACCATCGAAACAGAAGGCAGGATCACTACCAACTGGACCAATCCGGTCGTCCGGTCGGAAATATTTTAAATTTGATATTATATTATTATATTTTCCCAGCCCTATAGACTACCACACGCCGCCTAAAGTTCTGGACATGGTGGGAGCGGGCAACGACCTCTCCGTCGTCCTGAAGGACGACCAAGAGGACGTCGCTTTTCTGAGGAAACCTAACCTGGGATATGAGGTACTCAGCTCTTACAAACGATTTGTTTTTTTCATTATTGTTAGCTACTACTACTTTGCGTCCCACTGCTGGGCACAGGCCTCCTCTCATCACGAGAGGGTTTGGGCTATAGTCCCCACGCGATTGGGGACTGCACACTTCTTCTTCTTGCTAGTGCCATCTTCTACCGAAGTTTGGCGATCATCATGGCTATTTCCACTTTTGACGCAGCTGAACGGAAAAGTGATCGAGTGCTCTTCTGGAACCATTGACGCAGATTCTTAAGCCAAGAGGTTCTTCTTCTACCAACACTCCGATTACCTTGAATCTTGCCCTGGATAATTAATTGTAATAATTCGTACTTGGGATTACGCATAATGTGCCCGAAGTATTCAAGCTTCCGTTTCTTAATGGTTTGAAGAACCTCCAGCGATTTTCCCATACGCTGCAACACTGTTACATTGCGCACTTTATCTCTCCACGAAATCCGTAACATTCTCCTGTACACCCACATCTCGAATGCTTCAATTTTATTGCTCATGGCTTCGGTGAGTGTCCACGCTTCAACGCCGTACAAGAGAATGGAGAATACGTAACAGAGTCTCGAGAACGCGTACCGTGCCTGCTCTATACGGCAACGTACTTCCAGGCTATGGCTGCCATTATTGTCTACTTGACAACCAAGGTACCTGTACTTTTCCACCTTCTCGAGCCTATGGCCACCACAATATAGAGAACTGGCTGCTGGTATCGTCTTCGAAACGATCACAAACTTAGTCTTCTTGATGTTGATGTTCAAGCCATATGTTGCGCTCACAGACTGCACACTTGATAATAACACCTGAAGATCCTCCATTGTACCTCCCATCAAAACCGTATCATCAGCGTACCGGATGTTATTTAGCACTTGCCCATTCACCAGTAATCCAACATCAATGCCTTCCAGTGCTTCCGTGAAAATATTCTCTGAATATAAATTGAAGAGAAGGGGGGACAATATGCAGCCTTGCCGGACGCCCCTCAATATTTCCACTTCATCAGTGAGAACGCCATCCACGCGTACGCAAGCCTTCTAATGCCAGTACAAGTTTTGTATGAACCTGACATCCTTCGAATCAAGGCCGATGGCGCGAAGGATGTGCAGTAGCTTAGTGTGTTGCACTCTGTCAAAGGCTTTTTCATAATCAATGAAGCATACATACACATCCTGATTCATATCCAAACACCTCTGGATTAGAACCGATAGCCAAACAAGGCATCCCTAGTACCAAGTCCGTTTCTAAATCCAAACTGGGAATTCGAGATGACGTTCTCACACTTGTTGTATATCCTCCTGTGAATGACCTTTAAGAAAAGTTTTAAAGCATGAGTCATCAGCGATATGGTTCTGTAGTCGCTGAACCTTCTAGCTGTGGATATCTTAGGCAGGGTTACAAAGATGGATTTTAGCCAATCAGGTCTTCACACACATATTTGAATTACTTCGCAGATGCGTGCAGGTTTCCTCACGATGTTTTCCTTCACCGAAAAGCTCAGTGGTAAATTCAAATTGAATTTCGAACATAAGTAAACTCAGAGGTGCGAGCCGGAATCGAACCCCCGACCCTCGGCATGAGAGGCGGTAGGTCCAACCACTAGGCCACCACGGCTTTAGTTAGGCATTATTGTTAGCATCAGATATTTTTTTTCTTTCACGACTTTACACACATTACACCACTAAAACTGCCTATTTACGTTACGTCCCACTCATAGGCGTACCGTGGGATAGAGGATGGCTGTCCCACTCCCCCCCCCTCCCCTTGGATATCGGTCTTCCCACAAAAAATGCCCTGAAAAAACAAAAAAAAACAAATTGAATTTCTCACATACCGAGCCAAACCGAATCTTAAATTCAGAGCGAGCCGGATTTGAACCCCCGACCCTCTGCATGAGGGGCGGTAGGTTAAGCCACTAGACTCATAACCATTACCAGGGCTTCACATGCAATTGTTTCAAGGTCCTGATGTTCGACGGGTCGGAGTACCCGATGCTGGAGGGCGGCGCTGTGCGCGTGCTCACGACGTGGCCCAACGCCACGGCCATCTACGCTGTCTCCACGCGCCAGCAGCGCGCCAGTCCTAGCCTGGCCTACTACACGGAGGCCTGGGTCAGTTCAGGCACTACACTGGCCATGGCTACAGAGAAAATTAACAATCATAACAAAGCAACGTAGAGGGGAGGTAGCTTCCAGGCCTGGGTGCCTTATAGCTGCTTTATAGCTTTTTTAAGCTAAGACATTGTGTCTTTATAATGGGGAACGTTATAAGGAGTGTTTAATGGTGCCATCCGTGGCTTCCTTCTATCGCTGCACCTCTTGCCATCGGCGGTAGTCTACAGTCTACAGGCTGGGACATTACACTTGTCCTACCAACAGCGAGGAAACAATTAGATATCGACCATTTCTTCGGTCAAGAAACGAACGAAGGGTAGATCCTATGTCAATAAAAGAGACACATTTATGTATATTGTTGATCGCTGGCTGTTCGGACAGTAGAATCTATTATTCTTGTCTTGAAATGATCGATTGAATAGTGTCTCGCTAATTTTCGGCGGTAGGATACGTGTCAAATGGGTTTTCTAGGTCATTTTTAGCGCACATTGTTTGGAACTTTCTGCTCAGTAGAAGTGCTTTGTGTTGACGAGTGTGTCCGTGTGTAGCGCGGCTGTCGGCTGCGGCGGGCTGACGCGGCGCCCGCGCTCCGCAGCCACGGCTGGTGCCTGCTGGAGTGCCGGCGCCGCACCGCGCTGCAGCTATGCGGCTGCGTGCCCTACACGCTGCTGCCGCGGCCCGACGAGCTCATCTGCTCGCTCAACCAGCTCAGCTGCCTCAACAAGCACAGAGGTATCACAGAACTATGTACCGGGATACAAGTAAAGAGTGTTTTGTGCACCTTAAGGGCTAGGACCGCTTGCACGAGCCTCCTGTTATTGTAAAACCCTGCATCCCATTTTGCATGAATCATGTAACTGACTCGGAGTTCGACGGATGCTATCAGCGTTTAACTGTTTTGTATGGCTCCTGGGAAAAACTTATGTGCAGCGAACGTGTTTCACGATTTTCATCAAAGGATAACCCAGCCTCTGTTCCCAGAGAAGTTCCTGTACTACTACCCGTACGGCTACTCGACGGACGCGCTGAGCGAGGAGTCCCAGGACGCGCTGTTCTGCGAGGACTGCCGCGCCGACTGCGCGCGGCCTGGCTACAGCGCCGTGCTGTCGCTCGTGCGCGTGCCGCTGCACTTGCTCCACAAGCTCCTCAAGAGCCGGTTCATGTGAGTGACTAGGCGAAGAACTCGGTCCAGAGTCGACCACATACGGAATACCTACCAATGTTACCTCTGGATCGGTACCATAAGAGTACATATTCAATTTTAGTCCTAAGATGCGGGGAAAGCTGCGCCGAATGCGCGCGGGGCCAACTTCAGCACATTTCTCGACAGAGTACCGGTCCCACCACCTCTGAGCCGGCACACTTTCCAGCTTTTTTCCATTTTAAAGTCAGTAGACGTACCTGGCGTAGTCACCGAGAGTACGAATATTAATATCTCTCGAAACCAGCAATGTACGTCTACTGGCGTTCCAGCTTTGACTCCGTGTAAACATGGCCTTAGTCTACTTCTTCAGCTTCCCGAGCTGCATGGTCAATACGATGATGATAAATTGCTCACACTGAGTTATGTAGTAGTCATAAAACAGTACCTACATGTAGTTCGTGTACCTTTTAACTTGGGTTAAAACATATCTACCTAAACGTTTTTGACATGTAAATTGCCTTTACAAATAAATGAGTATGAGTAACCAAGTGCTGAATATGCAGGTCTGGGTTGCGGACGATGCCCAATATAAGTGTGCTGAGCTTCTTCTACCTAACGGAGGACCAGCACCTGTACGGGGTGGAGGCGAACAACAACTGGTACGAGATCCTCGGTGAGATATCTTCCCTGACAAGATAAATCATTTGAAGTCCCCAATCCGCACTGGGCCCGCGTGGGGACTATAGCCCAAACCCTCTCATGAGGAGGCCTGTGCCCAGCAGTGGGACGCAAATAGGCTGTAGTAGTAAGATAAATCATTTATAATATTTACTCATCCTCGGTAGGAGTGACGAGCCTTGGGGGAGGCCTATGTCCAGCAGGGTTCCCCTTGTTTACGCATAATTTTTTTTGGCAGAATTCGATTTTGCATAATAAGTAGAGGCATAATAGTGTTTACGCCGAAACTAAACTCGCATAACGATCTTCCGTCGAATTCTATTACGCATAATCTATTTACGCCGAATGGTTTTCACGCATAATTTTCGAATTTCGAATATTGTTTAGGCAGAAAATTACTTTCGCCGAAATTCGTTACGCCGAAAACTACTTTCGCATACCTTTATTCTCGTCGATTTAATTAAATGAGTATCCTGTATAACATCAATCATGATATTGGGGGATTTTACTAACTGATAATTTCGTTTACTTATATAAAAAATAACCTAACCTAACCTATGCGAGTCGGCTTTGCTCCAAACTTTGGGTGTTACCGCGCACACCGTCCCTACATAATTTGTTATTTCGGACATAAATTCGGACAATATTTCGGCCTATCCAAATTTTGGTAAATTACTAGTATGCCAAACAATATTATGCATAATAAAATTCGGCCAAGTCAACATTATGCCAACACAATATTCGGCTAAACACCCATTCGGCCAATAAAGAATTATGCTTAATAAAAATTCGGCAAAGTCAAGATTCGGCGTAGATAAATTATGCGAAGCCTGTTATGCGTAAACAGTTTCGGACAAAAAGAATTATGCCAAATAGAGGGCACCCGTCCAGCAGTAGACGTCTATCGGCTGATAATGATGATTTACTCCTAACCTGCCGCCAAACTGCAGTCCTCGCACTGTTGTGTTCCAAACTTCCGATAAATAGAAAAGAGAGCCGATACAATTGCGAGCACAGACACAGAATAAGTAATAGTACTAACGTACAGAAGGCCGACTGCTAACAAAAAACCGGTTTTATTGCACCGTACGCTCCCAAAGTGGCCATCTCTTTCTATTGCATGCAGCGCTCTCTTTCGGAGGCCACGCCCTAGCGCTAGGGCTGGCGCAATCGAGAACATATTAAATCATGCGTCTAGTATTAGTACATAAGTTAGGTATAATAGTGTTATTAACAAAATATATATTTAAATTAAGTTACTTATTTTTTATTAATATTAAAAACACTCATCTACACAAATGCTACAACGTAATTTACTTTTAAGTTATCACATACTTTATCTCTCAATTTATAATTCAGCTAAATTCAAAATCAAGACACTAATACTACTACTACTACAGCCTATTTGCGTCTCACTGCTGGGCACAGGCCTCCCCTCATCATGAGAGGGTTTGGGATATAGTCCCCACGCGGGCCCAGTGCGGATTGAGGACTTCACACACATCTTTGAATTACTTCACAGATGCGTGCAGGTTTCTTCACGATGTTTTCCTTCACCGAAAAGCTCATGGTAAATTCAAATTGAATTTCGCACGTAAGTAAACTTAGAGGTGCGAGTCGGAATCGAATCCCCGACCCTCGCCATGCCATGAGAGGCGGTAGGTCGAACCACTAGGCTACCACGGCTTTTTTCAAATTAAGATACACAGTGACACAACTGCATTATCATAATATACTTAGCCGTTGCTGTCCGCGACTTCGTCCCGCGTACATAGTATTTGCGTGCCCGATGATACTATGATACTGTACATACATAGTTATTTTTATTATTCTTTAACTACTTCCATAACAAATTTCATCATTTCACTCGTTACCAAATCATTTTACTGTTGTTGTTACTACAACCCTCTGCTATACTTTTTTTTTTTTGACATAATTTAAATTTCATAGCACATTTGAATCTTGCGTCGCGACGCACATTAAGAGTTTACAGGCGCGCGTCCATTCGCGAAGAAATCAAAGAGTGCGCCGCGCCTGGCACAGAGGCATTCGATCTTAGTTATGAGGGTTGGTAACGCGGTCCATGGGCCGCAGTCACCATTTGCCATCAGGTGGCATTCGAAAAAAAAGGTTCGTATGTCCTGTATTTTTTTAAAGTTTTGCCTACAACTATCTGACAATTATGCGGTAGTAAAAAGTTGCGTCAATATTTTAGTCAGGCGTTTAAACATTTTGAACTTTATGTACATACATCGTATCTACGTAGTAATTCAAGGATGTGTGTGAAGTCCCCAATCTGCACCGGACTTATGGACTGGACTATATAGCCAAAACCCTCCGGTGATGAGAGGAGCCCTGTGTCCAGCAGTGGTACGGCGGGCGGTGTGATCTATTTTGAAGGTAACCTATATTCTTCCAGCTACCATCATGAGCCAATGGGTGGTGGTGGTGGGGCTGCCGTTGGTGGCTGTTCTGGAGCTGGTGTTCCACTGCACCGTGCGCTGGCGCCACCACTACGTGCGGAGAAGAGCGATACCGCGCCCCTAGCGTAGAACATTCTTTATACATTAGTGGGTACAAACGGCCAAGTCACACAACATTAACTATAATAATAAAGAAATCGCAGCAAGGAACCTTAGACTTGGCACGACTTTGTCTAGATTTCATTACTTTTTAGAGATAAACAAGCAGCTCCATCGAGACTTGGCTAGTTTTTTACAGAATGTTTTTGGTGGGATGACATTTACTCCATTGACAATCTGTTAAATTTTAACCGTACGTAGCCAAAACAAGGCGTTGATCTGTTCTGAAGAGGTCGTCCAAAGTTCACGTCACGGCATTGATACTGTTTCTAATTGCTTCGTACCTAACGGTCACGTTTTTTTTGGCGTACTTAGATCAGTGCGCGTACGCATAGGAACTGCTTCATTTCGTTTATTTGCTCAATTAACACGTACGGACGGATGGTTTTTAATTGTTACTTAAATACCGTTATCGTCAATAAAGTGTTGAAATAATATTCTTTTAGTCTCTTTCTTCTACATCTGTTTAAAAAATAGAGACGAGCGCACTCTTTTTTTCTACCAACATATTATAGAGCGGCATTTTCTGTCTTCTATTTTCCATTATATTAAAACTACGATTCAGACAGTCAAGTACATTGAAAACTGACGTTACAAATAACAAAGATTTGTAACATTCAATAATTTTATTTAACAAAAGAAAGTCGCTAATGTACCCTTTAACTTAACCGTTTATAAATAATACACCTAGATTTATTAATCTACCTGAGGCTAAAAATCATAAATGGTATATCCATTTCGTTATAGAAATGTCATTTTATAAGTCAATCACTTAGAGGGAAGTATCGCAGCTCGAATGGGATTAACACTTACGGCCACATACAACTGCAGGAGTTCCAAAAATATTCTTATACCCCTCTTTGTTCCATCAAAAATATCTACGCCGCCCATATTTCAAGTTCATTAGGATTTAGGAGTTCGAAGAAGAAATACCTTATGAATTTCAAGAAAATTAAGTACACAAGAAGGCATTTTGTGTGCCGTCTTGTCTTCTTGGATGAGCACACCAAACAGTTTGAAAAACATAGGCTTCTGGGCTGGGTGGTTCCACAATAGATAGTTACGGGCGGGGAGACTAACTGCTGAAGATGGTAGGATGACTAGCTAGTTTCACACTACTACATACATGTATAACTATGTATAGATATTTACAAGGAAAATAGTAAGTGGATATACTTAATGATTTTTAAACAAAGCAGACAGGTATAGCATGACACAAATTAGAATGTGTGCCGCGTAGCAGCTGTGCCGTTGACGCAGAGTCAATGCTTAGTCCGCGCGCCTTCTAAGTTGTGTCGTACTTTTTATCTTCAGTAGGGGTTCGTCAGTTGTCGACGGGGTCGGCGGGGTCGTCGACATCGCAGGCGGCGCCGGGAGGCTCGCCGATGATCGCCGGAATCACCTGGACAGAAGGCTGTTTCAGTTTCTCGTGTGACTGCCAAGCGAGGTCTTTCTGACACGCTGGTAGACCGCTTGTAGAAAGCTTTGGAGTGCATGTTTCTGGAGCAAACTGATGAGTAGATCATTCGAGAGTTGAGTTGGTATATTAGCAAGTTTAGGTTCTTTGAGAAATTTTTCTATTCGGCACATTGTTGGAGACACAGTGAAGGCGTTGACGATAAGGAAGCTATCATGGATCCCGGCTGGATGGGTGGGTGTTTCGTGCTAAAAACTTCCACTTGTGGTAATTGGTTGCATTGGTTGCTAGACTTAATGTGTCTTTAATCTGTATCTTAATTCAATTATGGTCAATAGGTGTCGGTAGGCCTCTAACAACATGGAGCTGTCACCTGGTGAAGGTCGCGGGAAATCAGTGGATGCGAGGGGCACAGGACCGGTCGGAGTGGCGAGCCTTGGGGGAGGGCTATGTCCAGCAGTGGATATCTATTGGCTGATATGACGATGATGATGAAAGGGAAAAGCATCCCTCTAAATGTACTAAAAACTATATTAATTTATGAGACTGACCAGGCAAAAATTTCAGAAAGCCCATATATCGATAAATACAATTTGATTCCACAATAGCTCCGTTGGTACCTACAGAGCTGTCGAGTGTTCAAAAAGGAGAGGGACGTACGTACCCCCCCAGTACCTGTTCTCCCAGCATGGCGAGGATCTGCGCGACCTTCTTGATCGCCTCGATGTCCTGGGGCCCGGGCAGGGGGAACCGAGCGTCCTTGCCCAGGCGTGGGGTCAGCCGGGACGACAGGTCCGTCACCGCGGACAGCGTCGGGTGGGACGACGGGTCGTGGTTCAGCTGCCATCAATTTCAGATCAATATTATTAAAACTCTTCTGTTACTGACTGACTCATGACAACTCACAGCATCACAGTAATGTTACTGGTTGTAGAAAGCTGAAAGTTTGTAGGTTCCTTGGGGTGTAGGAGAGCACTATAGAGGTTTCCCGAAATAACTAAGGGAACGGCAAAAAATTGGTTCTTACTGCTACAACAGCTAGTACTTGGATAAATATTTTCAAGTCAAGAGTGAGCAATGAGCATGTAGATGAGACAGTAATTAAGCTTCTGAGAAAGAAACTCTCTCCACTCTACTAATGAGTCATTACTCGTAGGTTGTGCCAGAGCAGAGGTCCCCTTTTTCTTAAGCTTACTGTATTCTCACATAGAAACTAGCATGGCATTTTAGTCATCATCATATCAGCTGAAAGCCGGCATAATATATATATATTATGTATTTATACTAGGTAGGTACAGGTTCTACAGAATACACACAAATTTTGTTGTTACTTACAACAGGACTGGCTGTCGCCTGCCACAGCAGCAACGCCACCACAAGAAGACACTGTACTGTTCTCATCTTGACTAATATCCTCTAACCTACTGCATTTGCTTATAAAACTTCAATAATGGGCCGAAAGAATATTATGACTAAAATAGACCAATAATGGTCCTTATCTACTAGACTTATGATCATCGGACACAATAGAATAGAGCGATTTCAAGACATGCAAGTTTTAAAATTAAATTAAATTGCAGGGAATCTTCCGGAAAATAGATCGTCTAGGAACATTTTCGTAGTTTCGTAGTATTAGGCTGATGGCTACTACCTTATTTAGTCTTAACATCACAAAAATACCAACTGAAGACCGGCATGGCATTGATGACGATGTCTATTAGGGGGCGGCGATCACTTTCCATCTAAGTTTACTTATGTGCGAAATTCAATTTGAATTTACCACTGAGCTTTTCGGTGAAGGAAAACATCGTGAGGAAACCTGCACGCATCTGCGAAGTAATTTAAAGATGTGTGTGAAGTCCCCAATCCGCACTGGGCCCGCGTGGGGACTATAGCCCAACCCTCTCGTGATGAGAGGAGGCCTGTGCCCAGCAGTGGGACGCAAATAGGCTGCAGTAGATCACTTTCCATCAGGTGGTTTCATACAGCATAGATAGCAATTGCATGAAAGGTTAAGGTTCAGAACGTCATACGAAAACGGAAAAAAACAACAATTCATTGGTCAGGAACCCATTTTAGCACGGTAGTCATGATCATACAAAGTCGTATTTTTAATCTGAGTAAGTAGTATTTTTGATCCGAGAAGGAAGTAGTAAGTATGCATAAACGCGAATAATATTCATAATGAGAATGATTGAATAAGTTAGTGACTATAGGAAATACAAAGAACTGCTCGCATTTTGATTCGCGAAACACACGAAATAATTTGCCATTTCGTTGTGATCACAAAGCGTGACGCTTCCTTACGGAGGTTATTACTCAGATGAAGGACAATTCTTATTGTGAACTACTGTAATTATATTATAAGATACGGCTGTGGTCAAATTAAGCTTAGTTTGCGGGTTTCCTTTATGCCTCTGATTCATTTTATTAGTACTTCAGTTAGAATAATAAATTACGAACGTATGGGATATAAACAGTTAGCTCCCGACTATTGTCAAATTTATTCTCATACGACACACACAGAGAGAGAGAGAGAGAGAGAGAGAGAGAGAAAGGGATAACGCTCTCACTTTCACAGAATATTTAATAGTATGTATACATACTATACTACATACAGAATGGCCACGGAATCACCCGCCTGAATCTAGCCCGCGCGCAACTCGCCGTGAAGTCGCCTCACCTCCATCCGGAGATAGTGAGTTAGTGAGTGAACCATTGGCCCGAGTAGTGGACACACACACACATTTACAAGAGTACAGACGTCCTCGCACGCACACATTGATACTGCCGCGGTTCCTGGCCTGCTGCATTTGAGTTGTGATCGAGATCGTGTTTTTACAGGCCGTGGCCACTGTTGATTGAAGGTCCCCTTGGAATTTCACCACTTCTCATGTGCTGTTCTCTCTCGCTCTCGCTGTGCTCTCGTGTTGAGAGGAGGCGTGTGCGGCCCACTGCTGAGGGCCGTAAACAGGCTGTTGTAATTGTAGTGCTGTTGTTATCCACCGTTTCCCAGCAAACCTTATGATGTCATCTTTCCATCTTGCCCTTTGATTATGCGTCATCAAAACAATGTTCTCCTTGATAAGGTTAAGAAGTCGTTGAGATGGTTGAGATCAAAAACCACCTAACATATTTTATCAAGTGATTTCGACACCATAGTACTTATATTAGTATGTTATATTAAACGACTAGCTTTTCCCCGCAACTTCGTATGCGCAGAAATATTAAAAAGTAAAATCCCGATTTTTCCCGTTCCCGTGGGAATTTTGCAAAATCCTTTCTTAGTGGATGCCTACGTCATAACATCTACCTACATGCCAAATTTCAGCCCGATCCGTTCAGTGGTTTGGGCTGTGCGTTGATAGATCACTATGTCAGTCAGTCACCTTTGAGTTTTATATAGGTACCTATTTAGATTTCCTAAGATGACCGTGGCGTGCGTGTGCGCAGGCGAGAATGTCACGACCGCGCCAACACGCCGGTCGGAAGTGACCCGACGTTTACATACATACGAAACATAGGAAGTGATTCGATATTTGGTGTGAAAATAGGAAATGTTTGGATTCTGTGGTCCTTCCTATTTGTGTCTAGTGATCGATGACATAATTTTTATGTGGGTTGGGTTGGACAAAGCACATTTTGTTAGCTAAAGCTAAAAATGTGTTGCGGGAACATCGTACAGATCCAAAAGTTCATATTTAATACTTGGAAACCTCATATTCTTACCTGACGAGGATTTCATATGATTTGGGAATTGAAATTCAATGCGATCCGTAGGTATATCAAGTGCATCTTATTGTGATATCAAACTTGAGAATGGCATATAATACTGCGTCATACAATATGATGTAATTGGTATTTTAAAAACATGTCATTCAAATAGGTAAATTATAGAAAACATTAGGTAAAATAAAGGCAATAACAATAAACAAGTCATACGTATTACTTGGTATATTACGAAGATTTTGTCAAGTACTTTAAGGTAACATATGTGTAAGTCTAGAGGCTCTCGTACATTCTCGTAAAATGGAGGAGGCAGAAGTGGACTACTTGGAGATCTAGGACTCGACTATTCAGCTCTTCCGGAGGGTAAACCTTTCCGCTGATATCTGATAGTCACGACGATGTTATTTAATTTAGCGATTCAAGCATGTCGTAAATCTCGCGGTTTTCACAATAACAATTGTCTGTAAAATAAATCACGGCGATTTGCTTGAGCAATAGTTGCTTTGTATATAACAAGCTCGAAAATTGGTTAATTTCTTTTAAGCACTCAAATGAGTGCGATTAAACGCTTGACCTCGTACTGTAGGGCAAAGGTTGAAGTTACTAAGCGGTGACGTTTAATTTTTAATTTATCGGAATGCTGGAAATGATCATCCTGTTCGTCACACACACAAACTTAAATTTAATTATACTAATAGTAATAATCGTGGTTCATGATACTGAAAATGTAATGCTTTGGTATTGAAACTCTGAAGACGGGGCTTCAACGACGCAGGAATACAAGAGATGCAAATTGCAAACTTCTCAGGAGCGACTGAAAAGTTCTTACGGATTTGAAAGATTGAAAAACTATGTGAGCCGATAAAACAGTAAAATAAAAACTACCCTATCCCATACCCATTCATTTAATTTCATCGTGGTAAAAAGTTTCAGGAAAATATGTATCTGTGTAGACGTAAAAGCTATAAATCCCCGTTACCCGGAAGGAGCAGTATCACCCGAAAAGTAGCGTGCGCTAAAAAGCTATTTATATGCGATGTATGCGTCACACGGCGGTAGTGGGTAGGGCTCCATATTCATAGAGGTTAGCTTGAGGCTGCCAACGGTAGTCTGGGGTCACTAGAGGATAAAACTTGCACAGAAAATATTGTTTTTCACTGGCAAAAGACGGACAAAAAGCAGGCCACCTGATAGAAAGTGGTCACGGCTTTGCAGGGCCATGGAGCCATGTATCACTGCGACCATTGCTGATCTATTGTGATCGCAACAGACTAGTTCAGAGCAGTGGTGAGTATTTGAACAGGGTAGTCAATTAAAAAGTTATTGGACTTTTGCGATTAATAATGGCGTATGCGATAGAATAGGGCAGTGGCTTTTAGTCTGCATGGAGTGTAGGCCAATGCACAGCCGAGATTAGCTTCCGCAAGAAATTGCAGTATTTCCTTGGCTTGAACTCTGACCTCTTCTGGGTTAAATTTCAATGTTTGACTAGAATGAGATAGCAATATACTTCTACAGCTACTTATAGAAATTTGCATTACCAGAGGTTGCATCTCCCATGCGTTGTCGGTCTTTGAAGGGGTTGGAATTTCCAACTTGTTATAGAGTGGAACGGTATATATTATCGGAGCACATTGAGGCTTCTTTAAGACACTTAATTAGAATTTGTTCCACATGATTGACATTGACACTGGTGAAAAAATATGTAAACAAGATAGGTATTTCGGAATTTGCAGACGAACAAAAAGCAAATACGTTTGAAATTAACCCAGAAATTGGTTGCTATGTTGAATTTTGCATAAGGAAATAGGTACAAATACTTAATATTTTTTCGCGGATACAAGTTTATGTAAATTAATATTCTAGTGCTGTGGCATCTAAACCATCACACTTATCGATGTTAAATCCATTAAATTAAAACCTCGAAAATACCAAGATTTCAAAATGTATTTTTTAATAATCTTCCCCGACCGTTCCCACGTTCCAGCAAAATGGGGCCTACCAGCGGTTTTGAATTTTGATTGACTGTAAAAAAATCAAAAAATCTTAGAGAGAAGAAAACACCGGCTATTTAGTTTGGAAGGAATTTCTTCCAGCTAACCTTCATGTAGTGGAGACGTATGTTTGAGTTCACAATTTCTTTTTTCAGGAAAACAAAACTGGGCTCATTCGCTGTTTTTAGAATCTACTCTGAAGTGTTTTCGTCTATTTTGGTCGATCATTGAACCTTATAATATTATGTAGAAGTAATAGTTATTTGTTATGCAAGGCTGCAAAGTTGTTGTTTGCTGTGAGTGCGTGATTGAGACCCGAGTGAACGAAGGATTCTACGGTTGAACCACGAGCGAAGCGAGTGGGTCAAATATAGAATCCTGAGTGTAACGAGGGTTTCAAGGCACGAGACCGCAAACGACTTTGCTGCTGAGCGCAACACAAAATTTTTCACCTCACGCGCGATTTTTCGGGAAGAAGACTTAGTTCGGCGTCACGTACAGTTTGTGCTAACTCTGGAGGAGTTAAATTCGTATCTTCATCGCTAGAATCGATCATATTTTCTTTATTACTTCGTATAGGTATTCTAAATTACAAAACCAGCAATCTAAAACTTTTTTTTTTATGTTTTTTTTCCGGAGGTTGCGTTCCAAATCACTCCTACTCGTACTTCAAGATTCAATTATTCATTGAATACAGTTAAAATATACACATATTTAAGTATTTTTCTGATAAAACATAGTGAAATAATGAAATACATCTGAAACGGTGTATTATTAATATAATTTTATTAATGATGATATTAAGTAAATTGAACCTTTATTTTAATAAAATTCTCACGACGAATTGCGTTTCAGAACGTATCGTTGTTTTTTTATCGTGACAATGGCGTCATGCGTCGTTCGAATTTCAAAAACACTTTCCACGCTAGCTAACAACTTTTGCGCTCGGATATCAAGCTGCAAAACGACCACTTTCGAGCCAGTGAGGTGAAAAAATATTTACATGAAGAAAACTAATTGACGTCTCTCGTGGATACGATACCTTACCACCTACCTATTCCAAAGTAGATACTTTGGAATAGGTAAACTCGTTGATGTTGTGTATGATGTGTATCGAACTTTGATCCATTGAATAGTTTTCCAAAAAACATTGGTATTGTCATAAAATTTCCTAAAATTTTGGTGTGTAACAGGGCAAGGGGCAATCACTGACGCAGCTCCCTACGTTGTAGATAGTTTGTAAATTGTGAGTCAGCTGTATTTTATTATTAACGTTGTTTTTCATGTATTCATTGGAATTTGGAATCAATCTTCATAATCTTCAGCAGTTGAACATATGCACGAGTAGTATTCACACTAATTATATTTTCTAAATACTGTATGATCACTTAGAAAAGTTTGAAATTATAATAAACCTTTGATATGTTTATTTGATAAATTTATTAATATGTATGTTAAATCTGCTTTTCAGTCGGTAGGTATTAATAGACCTATCTCCATGACTTCGATTTTTTTCACTTTTTCTATAAATAACGTACCTAATAAATAATAATTTAAGATCGCTCTGTGTTGCGTGTTATTCGCACATGCGGTCATCACTTAGAGTCTCGTCAACTATAACAAAAATGTTGCTGATGTTTACAAGATCGGCCAGTCTGCAAAGCGACGCCGGCGCAGCGGTCGCGCAGCATTCGCTTCCGCACTTAGTGGCTTCCCATCTCTATAACAAAAAACTAGTAATTTACTTGGATGAAAAACAATATACCAAATGACTAAATGAAGCGTTCCTGAACTAACTAAACCAGAATCGGCTGTGATCAGTGCCATATTAACGACTACTTTTTGTAAACATCTTCAAACAGTGCAAGTGCAGTTTCTTCCAAAGGTTTCACCTCTCAGAACTTAATGACGATGAGGGCAGTTCTTTACTTGCTGATGATGGGGACGGTGCAAGGTGACCTCCTGGAAGGTCTTGGCGCCTTTCTACCACCTTTCCTGACGGACAACTTCGAAGAGCTCATCAAGACTGCTGCCAACACATGTAGGTGGACTCTTGACCGATGTTGATGATCTTATCGTGATTTTCAGGTGATACGACGGTTTTTTTTTAATCACTGGTTGGCATACCAGAACACAAACTGATTGGTCTCTTTGGCTTGTGGACATAAGGAATCATAAGATCGCATGGAACGTCTCTATTGGTGGGTTGACTCAAACCGTCCGTTAAAGTTAAAAATTAGATTTCTGTATGAAATGACAGCTCGGCGGCCATATTTCACAACCAGGAGTCCGTCAACTAATCATGTATCAACTCACCCTAAGCTGGTTTCACCGGCTCCGGGAAGCCCTTACCGGAAGGAACACAACAGTGCGTGCGAGCGTTGCTCTGCATTTGATTTAATCTGCATTGCGTGCTCACTGGCTGAGAATCAGGTGATGTCGTTTGTTGACTCAGTAATGTATGTCGAATTCACACGAACCATATTCTGTTAAAGACGCTGTGGAAAGGTTCGCTGCAAAGGAGTTAGTTGAATTAAGTAGGAATGATTCTATAGCCAGTGGCTTGGGAAAGGTAAGTACCTTATTATTATTATTATTATTTGCCAAAATATTAACACAGTCAAGCAGAGTAGGTAACACCTTGTCAATATAAATAATGATAATAATAATAATGTCAATATAAAATTAAAGATATGTACATGATGTTGTATTTTAATACTTTTTTTTGCTCTGACGTCTGCTCCAACACTATCACGTCATAAAAACACATCCATTTTGATGACGTCTTCACCAAACAAATACGTATTGTGATAATACCTATTGTCTTGGTTAATATACCGTAATGTAATGTAAATTTTGAAAAAAGGCCTTATGCTTGAGTTTGTTGCGGCGCTTCTTCTCAAGCAATGGGTCTAGGAAGCGCTGGTAATAGTACATTACAGACCCTAGGGTGGTGAATTCGTAAATGTCCCAGATCGCAGGTTTCTGTGGCCCGAACCGACGGTGAGGGCCATAAATATGCGATCTGGGGCTTTACGAATTACCACCCGTGGTTTGTCAAAAGTTTTACGTCATGCGTAGCGGGCAGAAAATTCCACTTTACGGCCAAGGGTGATGTAAATTCTTTTTCTGACGCGTAAAAGCGCCCCTATGTGGCCAATTTGCTGAATAAATGATTGAATTTGAATTTGAATTTGTAAGTTTATTTTTTTACGATGTATAAGAATCCAAAATTACAGTAGACAAACTTTTTTCATAGAAAATGTGGAACTGCAGTCAACAGCCCGATGAAGTGTATCTTTTACATATACTACATATCTTTATGAAATATAATATGGATAATATATAAATCCTTATGTTCGTTATAAAAAAAGCATTTTAACCTTCATTTATAATTAGTGATTGTTATCTTATCGTACAGTTTCCATTTCTAAGTAAATGGTTGGCAGAAAATACAGTAGGTACATACTTAAACCTATGTACGTTTATATATTTTTACTGCTGAAACAAATACAATAAACACTTTATTACGGCACGCTAACGCTGGTAACATGTCGTTTTTATTCTCAAAACAGTAAAATTTTACGTCACAAAAATATAAAGTGTACTTACATTATTTCAAATGTTCAATAATTTAATTATAAAACATTAATAACTCTTAAAGGTTTCAATTCGGATTTATTTATTATTATGTAATTCGTATAAAAGTATAATTCAATGTGTATTGCATTTTTTGGCCACCATACTTTGCTATAAAAACTTCACTATCGATCACTATTTAGAATATAAATCAAAAATGACATTCTCACTGAAAACATGAAACTGAATGCCTGATAATTTTTATGGTTTACGTCACACCAGGCCGAAAAGCGGGATTTACCGCCCTTGGGCGCTACGAAAAATCCCTCTTCACGGCCAGGTGGTGACGTAAAATCGTATACTAACCACGGGCGGTCGTAAAGAAATCCTCAGACCGCTAGATTATAGCCCTCGCCTCCGGCTCGGGCCTCAATTACCCGCGATCTGAGACTTTCTTTACTTGACCGCCCTAGGTGTGTAATGTACTATTTCGTGTCCATAAGACAATATCATCCGGTGAAGTCTCTAAATTATCGCTTCTTGAACACATCAACATGCACCCTCGCAATCTACTTAAATGTAAAGTGTATGGTGTGTTACCAGACTAAATATAGAATGTTTTGGGTAATTGTTTAATGCATTGACTTGATACCGAGCTTATAGAGATCTTCTACTATCTAAAGTCCCGCGCCTTCACATTTCAAAACGCTTCAATGTATGGGGCCGTTCAAGTATTACGTAAGCAGATTTCTTACCATTTTTTACCCCCCCGCCCCCCTTGTCATCAAAAGTAAGCAAAGCTCTTACCCCCTCCCCCTATGCTTACGTAAACATTTTTAGTTATAAATGTTTATTTATATTGTCATTTTAACAATAGGAAAATCCATGGAAAGATTAGGTTTAACTGATACACATAGAGTAAGGGACAAAAATATTATAATCAGAAATCATATATAATATAATATAATAGATGCATTAATTAGACAAGTGAATAGCGCGCGGTAATTCCCCTAATCGGTTCTCAAAGCGAGTGCCAAAACACATGCATTATTTGCGGGAATCCCCGAAAATGCGTTTCGTTTTCACGCATAGACAATGTGAGGGTTGCCATTCGTGTAAAAAAGTAAATAACTAGCGATGACGTAATCATCATCTAGACCCCCCTACCCCCCATGTCATCCAAAATAAGCAAAACAGAGACCCCCCCACCCCCCCTTGGTGCTTACGTAATACTTGAACGGCCCCTATTTAAAAAGCACCACCAACACTCTCAACACATGTGTGCGTGCTGAGACAGCCATCAACTATGCGTTGAGAGTGTTAGTGGTGCTTTTTGAAAAAAATTAAATAATTGAAGCGTTTTGAAATGTGAAGTCGCGGGACTTTAGATAGTAGAAGATCTCTACCTACTTGCTGGTGGCTAACCATTACATGACAGAGAGAAAACGAAGATAACAAATTGAACTTTGCCAGTGGTGGGAACTGCGTGCTCATTGTACTTAAATGCTACTTGGCTTTTCGGTGAAGGAAAACATCGTGAGGAAACCTGCATGCATCTGCGAAGTACCTAATTCAAGGATATGTGTGAAATCCCCAAACCGCACTGGGGACTATAGCCCAAACCCTCTCGTGATGAGAGGAGGCCTGTGCCCAGCAGTGGGCCGCAAATTAGCATAGTTTTATAATGTATTTGCTATCCTATCATTTCTTATGTCTACATACATCATCATCATCAACGGCCCTTGGTCATTCGTCTTCGGACATAGGTCTTCTCCACTTACGTCCACAGTACCATTTATTTACTTACCATCAGGTGGACTGTGTGCTCCTTTGCCAAACAATCCCATGAAAAACAATTTCCCAGCTAAATTCAAACTTGTGATCTTCGTCACGATATACAGGGTACATAAATACGCTATCAAATCTTTCGAATGCGTTAAATGAGGTGGTTCAAAAGCAATTCTATTGAAGGGCCAAGGATATTCGAGGCTAGACCGCAGCCGAAAGGTCGAGAAAGAACGGTCGTCAGCATTCTTCCGCGGTTCAAGTTCAATGAAAACAGCGTTTATTTATAAACAAGTATTTTAATTCTATGCTTAGTATTTTAACGTTATACTGTGGTGAAACAGAGAAATTGCAATTTTGATTAGTTTTTCAACTGTGCGGCGCCGCACTGCGGTATACGAGTTGTATTACTGTGTTGTACAACTTTAGGAGCCAAAGTTAGATGTTAGTGTTTAGATCTCCGTCAGTTTTGACGGTCAAATAAATCTAGCAATTTTATTATAGATCAGTCCATATACATTTTTGGTTTTTTCGAAGCAGATTATACAAGGGATCCAGTATAATTGCACTCCTTGGTATATATTTGTGATAAAAATTTATTTTCCCTAAAAACTGTCTTATATTTTTCTGTGTCTTTGGAACAGGAAAATTCCTAATCGAAATTAAATTATCCTTAAAAACAAAAGTAGGGTGATTTTCAGAATATCAGTTGTAAATTAAATTACTGTCATCATCATCATCATCATCATTTCAGCCGAAAGACGTCCGCTGCTGGACATAGGCCTCCCCCAAGGCTCGCCACTCCGACCGGTCCTGTGCTACTTGCTTCCACCGGTTTCCCGCGACCTTCACGAGGTCGTCGCTCCATCTTGTTGGAGGCCTACCGACAGCTCGTCTCCCGGTTCGCGGACGCCACTCGAGAACTTTCCGGCCCCATCGGCCATGTCCTGCGAGCAACGTGCCCCGCCCACTGCCACTTAAGGTTCGCAATTCGCAATTCTTCGGGCTATGTCGGTGACCCCAGTTCTGCTGCGGATATCCTCATTTCTGATTCTATCACGCAGAGAAACCCCGAGCATAGCCCTTTCCATTGCCCATTCGAAAATTGCAAAATACTGTAAAATGTTATAATTGTAATGATACAAATGGCGCCCAAATGTTTCTAAAGCAAATCCTTTTGTAAGTAGCAATATACAAGAAGTACCTACTTACTATTGATTAATAAGGCTTGTGTCACGAAAATACTATATTAATAGACTGTACTAAAACTTCAAAATATCTTGAAATTGAGCAACAACAAAAAAGTTATTGTGTCTACGGAAAGATCTTGGTGTAAATTTTCTTGAATCGTAAACGTGTCTACGAGAATATCTCAGTGTGAAAAATTCTACCCACTAAGTGAATGTGCGTCTAAAGTTTTGTTATTTATAATAATCTTGTAATAAGATGAATTTTCGTTAAATTCAAGCCTTTAGTATCGCGTACAAAACCCAAGGCATTTGATACTTTGAATTCATAAATGAATTAAGATTTAATTGAATCATCTGCATCAGCTTTATAAAAGTGGACGACATGATGACAATACAAAAGCCACGACCGTGACCTGATGACACTATAGAGAGGTCAGAGTAATCAAACTACTACTACTACAACAGCCTATTTACGGCCCACTGCTGGGCACAGGCCTTCTCTCATCACGAGAGGGTTTGGGCTATAGTCCCCACGCGGGCCCAGTGCGGATTGGGGACTTCACACACATCTTTGAATTACTTCGCAGGTGCGTACAGGTTTCCTCACGATGTTTTCCTTCACCGAAAAGCTCAGTGGTAAATTCAAATTGAATTTCGCACATAAGTAAACTTAGAGGTGCGAGCCGGAATCGAACCCCCGACCCTCAGCATGAGAGGCGGTAGGTCGAACCACAAGGCCACCACGGCTTATCAAACACGAGCATGTATATTAGCCATAGCAACAAGAACTGCCAACTCTTGTTATTGCTAACCCGTTTAATTTAAAAAAGCACCAAATCAATAATTTCACAGGTATCAATACTATCAATGTGGACCTAAATACCTACATGTATGATTAGTAAGGGCCTAATGCTTCAATCTTTCTATTAGAATAAGAATAAGAATAAAGTTTATTTAACAAAAAGATTACAAGTTTAAATCGAAAAAAAAACAGGGAAAAAAGCATGCTTAATAATATTTGGCATGAATTGACTGCGGTCTAATAAAATATGCAATTATGTACAGTATTACGTAATACATATGTTGTTTTTTTTTACTTTTTTTACTTTTTATCGCAATTCCATTTCTATAAGTTTTTATAATAGGAATTGGAGTGACGACCTCGTGAAGGTCGCGGGAAACCGGTGGAAGCAAGTAGCACAGGACCGGTCGGAGTGGCGAGCCTTGGGGGAGGCCTATGTCCAGCAGTGGACGTCTTTCGGCTGAAATGATGATGATGATGAAGTTTTTATAAGCAAAGCACCCGAGTTAGGAAAATGAGATGAAGCCGTTTAGAGTTCATGTTAACTTTATCTTTGTTTAGTTAAAGAATAATGTAGTTAGGTATCCTTTTATTAAGTTAGAGTGCAATCAGAATAAAAAAGCCGTGGTGGCCTAGCGGTTCGACCTACCGCCTCTCATGCCGACGGTCGCGGGTTCGATTCCGGCTCGCACCTCTAAGTTTAATTACGTGCGAAATTCAATTTGAATTTACCATGAGCTTTTCGGTGAAGGAAAACATCGTGAGGAAACTCAAAAAGAGAAGTAATTCAAAGATGTGTGTGAAGTCCCCAATCTGCACGGGGTCCGCGTGGGGACTATAGCTCTAACCATCTCATGATGAGGGGAGGCCTGTGCCTAGCAGTGGGACGCAAATAGGCAGTAGTAGTAGTAGTAGTAGCAATCAGAATCACCAGATGACGTTTCATAAATAGAAAAGGAGTAACTCGAAACGTATTATTTACGCAAATTCTGATCCTGCACGTAGCGGTATCAGCTGATTCACCAAACGACATGTCTGACATACTCGGAATGCCCCCACGCGCGACCTTGCGCTCCGGAAGGCTGTCAAACTGTCAACTTGACAGCAATTAGAGCGTTTGTGTGCACGTCTGTCAAATTCATGCCACCTTGCATGCCACTGTGCATGTCACAGAAGTAATAAGGGATGAAATCGGTCACTGTGGAAATTACAGCCCGCTTTTTTGTAATAGGCTTTCCTCATTGTCTACTTTGTCATTTGGAAACAACACATCCCATTCTGTAGTTAGACACAAAATTCAAAACAACACGTTTCCTACGTTGGGCATAACCCTCCTTTCTTTCATCATGAGATGGTTTAGACTCCACGCAGGCCCAGGCGCATAGGGCACTTATCACACACCTTTGAATTACTTCGCAGATATCCTGACAGTTTCTTCATGATTGTAATTGATACATTTCTTGTATAGAAATCATTAGCTGGCCTAATCGCCCTTGCTACTGGTTTCTCGCTGTCCATACTTCTATTAAAAATTATGTCTTTGAAAAATGCACGATTCCAATGATTGCACCTATTTATATCCGTTTCTGTTTAGCCTGGTGGTTGACTGGTAGAGAATGCCTTTACGCATTAAGTCCGCCAATTGTATACTTGTTATTGTGCATAGAAGTTTAAAATAAATAAGGTAATAAATGATTGCGTAATCGTCTATTGTATTCGCCATAATGAAGACAATGCCTTGGTATGGTAAACAATCGTGATTTTATAGCGTTTATTGAGGCGGAGTGAATGATCTGCTAAATGTTAGTCTATGCTATGTCAATGCTAGTTTTGTTATAATAGAGGTGTTTATACAAGATGAAGGCAAATGTCACGGCAGTGACTACTACTTCTTCTCAAGCAATGGGTCTAGGAAGCGCTGGTAAATGCCTTTTTAATACAGTTGCTCAAAAAGTGCTACTTTACGTAGCTGTTTAGCGTGCGCAAAGTTGGTTTTTGCGAACTAGTGCTTTTCTCTTTTCCCAGTGACTCAATCTTCACAGACATGTGAGATTAATAATTCAGTCAGCCAAACACTTAATTTACCAGCAAAAACTATCAATATCACACTCAATAATTGTACAAATTGTGCCATTAACTATTTATTATGTAAATAAATAAAGATAGAAGAATTTTTTATTAGGACATTTTTTTTAATTTTTGTAGAACTTTATTATTTTTCAGTTCTATTGCAATTACAAAATTAATAATATAAACGTTTCTAATTCCTTACTTCTGTTTTTCTTATTTTTTCGCAACTGTATTAAAAAACGTCGTTCGATACACGTGCGGAAGTGTCATTCTTCACTCGTCCCGAGTCTTGCCAAATCTCGTTACTCGTGAAGTAGTGACACACTTTCCGCACTAGTATCGAAATGTACTATTTCTGACGTGTAAAAGCGCCCCTATGTGGCCAATTTGCTGAATAACTGATTGGAAAAAAAAAATTGAAATTGAAGTATAAAAAAATTATTAAATTGCTACCCGCCCCATCTATGTACCTACGAGTATACTAGGTACTGTAATGAAGGAAAAAAAGAACCCTATTAAAAAAATATACTTACAAAACTTTCCTCGTATTTTTTATCATAAACAATCTTTCTTTTATCCAAACATGCATACGTTTGGTAGTCGCGTACAGAGAGAGAATTAAATATTTGAGTTCCAGCCCGAAAACGAAGTGTCGACCTGTGTGGTAACCAGTCCCTATGAACTACTCGTAGGGTTGCTATCCGTCCGCGTTTCCCCGGATTTGTCCTAGTTTAAATGGCATCCGGGGAGCATCCGGGGGGGGGGGGGGGTTTATTTGTAGTCCGGGTTTAAAAATTTAAAGTCTTGAGCCGCCCACGACGCACGCACTGACGCACCTGTTGACATGTCCGGGTTCTGGACTCTAAAATCAAGGGTTTCCACGCCTCTCTCTTGTCCTAGTTTCCAAATTTTAGAGATGGCAATCCTACTATGAACACACATTTGCACGCTTTACTGCTTTGTAATTAATGAACTCGACTGTAGTCGTTAGTGCGAAAATGAGCTTTTCGGCGATGGAAAATCATCGTGAGGAAACCTGCACGCATCTGCGAAGTAATTCAAGGATGTGCGTGCAGTTCCCAATCCGCACTGGGCCCGCGTGGGGACTATAGCCTAAGCCACGACTGTAGTCTGGTATAGGTTTGAAAAATAACGATCTGGTGAAGGTCGCAGGAGTCTGATGGATGCGGGTGGCACAGGACCGGCTTTAGCGGCCCTTGGTCTTTCCACAGACATGATGATGATTCTTCTTAATTTACGATTCCATTGTTTTTTATTTGCTATAATTACATAGTCACTTAGGTATTATGTATGTTTAAGTACGTCAGTAAATAACTGAAAAATTGTGTAATCCTTTGTTGTGCCTATTAAGAGCACCACACGAGTTTGCAAGTTCGACGCAAATAGTACATTAGGTACAGACCTAGGGTGGTGAATTCGTAAATGACCCAGATCGCAGGTTTCTGTGGCCCTAACCGAAGGTGAGGGCCATAAATATGTGATCTGGGGCTATACGAATTACCACCCGTGGTTTGTCAAAAGTTTTACGTCTTGCCTTGGCCAGGAAGTGAGATTTTCTCCCAGCGTAGATAGCAGAAAATCCCACTTTACGGCCAAGGGTGATGTAAAATATATTTATACTTACTAGCCGTTGCCCGCGACTTCATTCCGCGTAGACTTTGAATTTGCGTACCCGATAATAAAGTAATCAAATAACTCGTTTGACCCGTAGAAAACCCGTCCCCGTTGAAATATTCGGGATAAAAAGTATCCTATGTTATTCCCAGGGTTTCAAACTATATCCATAGCAAATTTCATTGAAATCGATCAAGTCCTTACGGCGTGAAGGAAAGAAAAACAAACAATCAAACACACTTTCACATGTATAAAATTAGTCCTATGGATAGTTAGCATACCTATGAATGGATAACAACAAACATAATCTTAAAGGCCACTAACCAGCCAGTATAACGCTGTTAAACCGCTAACTTTTTTAACTGTAAGGAAGGACAAACAAACATGATCCCCGGAAATACAAACATAATATTTACGTCACCCTTGGCCGTAAAGTGGAATTTTCTGCCCGTTACGTGGGGAGAAAATCTCACTTCCTGGCAAAGGGAAGACGTAAAATTTAGACAAACCACGGGCGGTAATTCGTAAAGCCCCAGATCGCATATATTTATGGCCCTCACCTTCGGTTCACAAACACCTGCGACCTGGGACATTAACGAATTCACCGCCCAAGGTCTGTAATGTACTATAAAACCCTCTAATTAAAGACAGTAGACAAGGTATTAAACTATCCATCTGAGATGACATCAGATAGTGCCCGTACTTTTTACAGAACCTGCTGAAGCGCAAGCACTGGGCTGCACGGCCTATAAAAGCACGATTTCGTAAACAATTCGAATGAAATGTCAATGTTTGCATGCGAGGACGTCTATGTGCGGGCGAGGACGTCTGTAGGTACACTTGTAAATGTGTGTGTACCACTACGCGGACTAATGATCCACTCACCATCTCCGGATGAAACAAATGGCGAGTAAAGGAGAAATAAGGGCGAGTTGCGCGCCGGCTAGATTCAGACGGGTGATTCTGGCCATTCTGTATGTTGTTACTATTAAATATTCAGTGGCGAGGGGGTACTGGAACCCGGTATCTAAGTCAGTGATTATGTCTGAAGCAATGCGAACTATGAATAATATACCGTTTTATAGTATTCAAAGCAATGTAACCTGATCCTTCGTTCATAAAAAAACCAATTAAATACAAATTACTTAAATGGAACCTGACTTGAAATGCCAAGTTCATGGCCAACCGTGACGGTATACTTTCTGCGAAGTACCTATATTGCTAATAATTTTCCTGTATTTGTCTTAAAATTCATGAACAATCTCATTTTATTCCGAGAAGAATCGTCAGTTGGAAACTTTATTAAGATTAATAAACGTAAATGAAAAACCTTACTAAGTTCTAAGTTGTTTTGACGTTACTGAATGAATATGAACAAGACAAGACTGTGATAGGTCGTACTTATTGTCATTTATCTTAACACGGTTGCATAAATTTAAATACATATGTAACTTATTTATACAGTCTTTCAGTACCAGCGCTCGTTTAAAACTACATAGATATAAGTACATATTCATTGTTCTTAACCACTTTCTGAAACTTAAGAAAAAATACTACTTTACACAAGGCTCGTGGAAAGTGTCAATGTCCTTTAGGTCAGGTCAGAACAAATAATGCAAAAATATATTTACTTAGAGAACACCATAATTTTTAGGATGCAGTTTAAACAGTGGGGAACTTTGTTCAAATGCAAAAGGTGCAAAACTCTGAACTGTAAATGTATACTTCGTCAAATTAGGTACTTACGAATGTCACAGAAGGAAAACCGATACTACCAGTCTTGATCACTACACGGCTGATATTTATATTTTTTTTCCATGTAATAAGATTGACAAACAGGCAGACGACCTGGCCGTTTAATTAATTCCAATTTCCCTCCATTCCAGGTAAAGCTCTCCCGCTGGACGTCCTCTACTCCAGGCCGCACACCTACGAGCTCCCTTTGATCGACTTTGTGGAGTTCACCAGAGACGACCACCGGGTCTACCGCGTCAGCAAGGCCTCTGACATGCTGCGCAACCAGACCCCCTCCTCCCTCGTCCTCTACGTCCCCGGCTGGTGGAACACCCCCACAGACGAGTCCAGCACAACCCTAGTAGAAGTCCTCCTTCAAAAAATACCTATGGTTTTAGTCCTGGATACCAGACTCTCCTTCTGCAGAGGCTACGTCGCCTCCGCCTCAAGAGTCAACGCATTAGCGCATCTCCTATACGACTTCCTAAAGAACTTATACAAGCAAGGCTACAAAATCCAGTCAATACACCTCATAGGCTTCAGTCTCGGTGCTCACGTTGTGGGTATAACGGGGAAACTGGTCCAGAATGGCTTGAAGACTAAACTGTCGAGGATAACCGCTTTGGACCCAGCGAAGCCGTGCATAGCGAAGGATTTTAGGCTTAATAAATATGATGCTAAGTACGTGCAGGTTATTCATACTAGCGCTGGAGTGCTGGGGCTTGAGGACCCGTTAGGAGATTTAGACGTTTACGTGAACGGGGTGGATGTGAAGCAACCAGAATGTCTGGATAGGAAGATCAGTTTGGAGTGTGATCACGCGCAATCGTGGAAGTTGTTTGCTGCGTCCGTGCTCGATAAGAATACTTTTAGAGGACAAAAGTGTAACAGCTGGGATGAATTGATGAAGACCCAGTGTACTGGTAACGAGACGAACGTTGGATACGGGTGCAGCAGTAAGACCAAGGGCATGTTCCTGTACAAGTCTCAGGTGTTAAGAAAGAAGAAAGAAGTGCAAATGAAGGTGTTCAATCCTGTGGAACTGCTGACCTCCTGGTTGACCAGGTGACGAAGGTTGATTAGGATAGGTTAATGTAACACCTGTGATATTATTTTTAATAATAATGACGATATATTGTGTTGTTATTACTTACCTAACCTAACCATCACGGTGGCAGAGAAGCCTGCTGTGTCGTTCTTGAGGGAGGCTTATGTCAAACATTGGATGCTATTCCACCAGTACGATGATCATGCTGATAAAGATAGGTAAAGATGTTGTTGTTGTTGATAATGATGATAATGATGGTGAATGGTGATAATAACTTAATCCAATAAGATTAGGGACGGTCGACGTCAAAGATATGTTGAAACTTTTGCACCCTATTCCGTTGTAATAAGGTAACTTACTAGCTTCTGCCCACGTGTTAGCCGGCGTGGAATTCGATTATCTCGTTAACACGGGAACTATGCGTTTTTCCGGGATAAAAAGTAACCTGTGTCCTTTCTCGGGTCCCCAATTATTTCCATGCCAAATTTCATCTAAATCTGTCCAGTGGTTGAAGCGTGAAGAGGTAACAGATAGACAGGCAGACGTTAGTATGGATAGACTTATAGCACCAAAAAAGTTATAAATAAAAAAATTAAAACCGACTTCAAACTCCGACAGTTTAAAAAGTCGGTGTCAAGTTCACTATAACACTGTCATCAGCTTATTGTCGGTTCACTTGACACGGACTTTGTAGGCTGTCGGGGTTTGAAGTCGGTTTAAAAAAAAAAAAAACAGCTACGGTTTCCAAACATGACTACAAGTCTCTGTAGTCTTTGAAATTGTTGCCAAAATCATACATGTGCTAACAACAACAAATTTTGAGTAGTTCCCTCAGTTTCTCATGGATCCCATCATCAGAACTGAACCTAATTAAAATGGGACCAATCCGAAGGTACCACCTTTCGATTTAAAAAAGAATCATCGAAATCGGTTCACACTTGACGGAGTTATCGCGGAACATACATACAAAGAAAAAACATACAGACGAATTGGGAACCTCCTCCTTTTTTCGAAGTCGGTTAAAAATACATAAAAAGATTTTGTACGGCCCACCAAATTTGATATAAATTGGTCCAATAATTCGCTAACACTACGACGAGATAACGCCTTACACTTTGTATTCACTTTATAGTACAGGAGCCTAAAAAGCAAATTTCAAAATAATCGATACTGTGAACTGTGAAGTTAAAAATGAATAGACATAGACATAGACATTTATTTCCCAATATCAAATTACAGCATATTTTACATGTCAAAATAAGAGAATTTCACATACAATGAACCTACAATGTTGTGGTTGACAACGCCATCTACCGTATAGTTCCCATATCACTTTGTATCGCTAAGCCTTTGCCTTTGCGCTGTTGAACACTGTCCCACATGCGACGTAAGTTAGGAGGTGCATTGTTAGAAAAGAAGTTTGACGCTAGATGGCGCTCGCAGCAGCGTAATAACAAAATGACGATATGAAGGATCTTTAACGACATTATCAAATTTCTGATTTCCAGTAAGATGGTTGCGCTGAATTAAAGTTATTCTCCCCAGATGATTAAACATAAAAAAATTACAGCAGTTCATCCAAACGCATTATGTTGAAATGTTTCATACTGGATGGTACCACATACTTAATATAAAAATAAAACATTTATTAATGGACAATGGGACCTATTCCGTATTCTTAATAGAAAATCCATACTGATATTATAAACCAGCTTCTGCCCGCGACTTCGTCCGCATGGGATTTGGTATTAATAGCGTTCCCGCGGGAATTATGCGTTTTCCGGGGTAAAAAGTGGCCTACCTATATATTGACCAATGTTGTTTATAACATACCCCCATACCAAATTTTGTGGCAATCCGACCAATAATTTTGTGTTCAGCATCGTTTATACATAATATTAATAATATAGCCCCTCGACTTGATCATTTCTTTGAATTTTCAAGTTACAGACGCGACTTCTTCTACAATCTTATTATTAGTATAGATGTGAAAGTGTATTGTTTGTTTGTCCTTCCTTCACGTCGTAGGACTAGACCGATTTGAATGAAATTTGGCATGGATATAGTTTGAGACCCTGGACCCAATAACGTAGGCTACTTTTAATCCCGATATTTCATCGGAAACGAGATTTTCTACGGATCAAACCAGTTTTTTCAATACTTATATAACTATATAACTACCTATATGTATAGTATCATCGAGTACGCAAGTTCTAAGTCTACGCGCGACGAAGTCGCGGGCAACGGCTAGTTGGAAAAAAATCCAAAAGACAAGGATTCACTTGATACATTTTTGTGGTAATTTTAGTCCAAGAGTAAACCCATAAAATTTAACGAATTCTTTTGCCGTAACAACAAAAATACCGCCGTCATGTTGGGACATAAAATCCCCTCTGTACCAACGGCACGTTTTTAATAAAGGCCTAGAAAAAATGGTTTTCTTTAAAAAAACGTAAAAATCCAGGCTGTTTTGAGCTCTATTGATTTTATAATAAACTGAAACATTACTTTTATGTGTTTCCAAGTTTCCATCAAAACAAGCAACATTACAGACATAAAACAACGAGCATTGAGGCAGATAGAAATCAATAAATGCGTGCAAGAAATGAAACGGAGCAGGTACCTAATTAGCAATTAAAATGGCAATATGGTAAGGTAACGTTACTTTTTAAAAGCCTTTTTGTGTGAAGAAAACAACTTAAGTTTTCTTCACACAAAAAAATCAATTTACTTAATATACGATCTTTCAACATAAGAAGAACAAATGTCATTAATATATATATTTTTTAATTATAATTTCCATTTGCTTTAATTTAAATTACATAATGTACATATTCAAAACTAGAAATGTGCCGGCGGTGTTACATATGGAAACATCGATCTCTATGGAATTTCAACTATCTTTCGTGCATGTTATTCTCAAAATCAGTTCAGCATGCGTGAATTGAATATATTTTATATTCAACAAGCATACATGATTTTGGTTGACTGAGCATGTAAAGTTACACGAATTCATTTGCATGCGAAGTGAAATCAGCAGTTAAATTTAATTTTGTAGTGCGTTTTGAATTTTTTCGTATAGAATAGTAACTTAGTTCCCTTACTAATTCACCGGGACAGTAAGTAGGTATAAGTACGATCATTTGCATTTATTTACATATATAAAGGGCCTGCCGATAAAGCGTCATGGGTTCCGTGCCCTACAGTTACCTAACTAGAGATAACAGAACAAAGTGAGTTAACGGGATGCACCCTATGTGAGCGATCGCCGAGATACTTGTAGTCCCTTTGTTTGTTGAAAGCCTTTTTAGAGAGTTCCTACTAACCATTCTAACCAAGGCGAGGTGTCACAGCGGCGGTTCAAACGTTTGAAGTTTTGTAGTCTCTGTTTGATGTGACAGCGGCATGATAATTTACTAACAACTAATTTTCAAATGTGATAATAGTGGAGGTTGGTAATATGCAATTGCAATTCGTAAAGAAATATGAGGTTTTCTGACGAGTGTCCGTACATGTTAATTTTACAATAAAAACTGTTAGGCTCTGATGCTCTAATAGGCCTTGGTCAAAGCACTTGATAGTCATGATCTCACGTTTGATCATAGTTAGAGATTATTTGTGTTCGTGTCTCTGTAGCCTTTTTGAAACAAATCCAGTCAAAAACTAATATTTAGAGACCAACTTCTAATCGTAGTGGGTTTTTTTCCTAAATAACTTTTACTGACTACCTAACTAAAAAGTCCTGTAACTATATATTGATTCTGTACAAATCAAATTAACAACGAACTTAATCATAATTTACTGTAATTACACGGTTTCTTCATTCGTTTCGTGTTGTTGATGATGTCTGCCAGACGTATCATTCCAGACCCTAAACGAATAAACTTCATGCACAAAATAGTTCCAGGTTCGTTAAGGTAACTCCATCAATTACGAGGCTAAAAAAAGCATCGTGTAGCCAATTACCAGCAGATCAAGCGTGCAAGCGCTTTGAAGTTCCCGCGACGGACGGACGGACGCACGGTGGGCTGAAAACCGACAGAGCATAGACATATTTTATGTCTAAAGCCGACAAACGGTCATGCGGATTACGTGATGTTAAGTAATCACCGCAGCCCATAGATGCTGACAGCGCCCGAGTAATCATCATCGTTTCCGATCTTGCAATTCCGTGTAGATACGGTTTTAAGGAAATACAAATCGTATCTCGTAGGAAAACCCCGAAATGACGCGTAAGTCGTGCAGTTGATAATCAAAATGCTACGGAAGAAGTAGGTAGATTTTTGGTGGAACTTTCCAGCTGCGCTAAGATTAAAAAGTTCTCGGAGTATTCCTTAACGTAGAGTCTGTATAAAGCGAGAGGAAACGAACAACTCTACGAAGAGCGAGACACCAAAAAACAACTGTAGAAGTTGTGTATAAAAAAATGACCAGGCGATCTTATCACTATAGAGCGATCTAAGAATGGAAAGCGGAGTATGTTTGTATAGAAAACGAAAAAGCATTTATTTTTCATTATTTAAATGTTTTTCATCACTTTGCATTTCGACGAAGCAGTGAGGACTTATCCCGATTTCAATTAAAAAAAAAAACCTCAAAGCCAAGTCCGTGTCCATGAACTGTGGATCCTCAGCCCACAGTGCGACGAACGCGGGGGCCCCGCGGAAGCGCCGTATCCTGTGGGGCCGTAATTTGGTTACAAAATGGTTGGTAAACAAAGGGTTTTATCGCTAAAGTGGGCAGGGGCTGGCGAGCCTTCCGGCCCCATTGTGGTACGGAAATGTGAAGCGATTCTGCAGGTAGAAAGTTATATCTAGCTCATACCAAATCAGCATAGGGTTTATGCAGTGGAGTTTGCCAATATTGCACCTTACTGTAATGAAATAAGGTCCAGAAATGCTCACATAATAATGAACCTGACTGTATAACGATGATATTTGATGTAAAGCAATAGGTAAGTTAAGTATTAGTAGAGAAATAAAAATGTAGGCCTATTACTAAAATAAAAAAAACGGAAGAAAAAACAAAGAAGAGAAAGTGATAGTGATAAAGAAAATATAAAATCACAAGAATATTCTACTTCCGTGATTGACAGACCGACAGACAACCTTACCGTTAAGAAGCGATATATCAAAGACAATCTTGCGATAGTCCCCGTCTGTTAAAAAAAGTTATTTGCTACATACATTATTACAAATCTTGTTTATCTCGACAAGCAGCTGTGCTCCACCAGATTGAAAGCAACTTGTCCGTGATCCTCATTGTCAACGCAAAGAATACTGCAGGGTGATTTTATCATCTATAAATTTAAACACGATTTTTAGGGATAATAATAATACTTAGACGAGTTTTTTTTTTAATATCAATAGAGTTGATCTCTCTATTCATTATCACACGCCTGCATCAACGTGAACTTTGTGTAACCATGATTAATCGGTGAATTCTTACAATTCTTTCAACATATAAATAAATAAATAAATAAATAAATAAACATATTATGTGAAGTCTTTATGTTTATAGCCTTTAAAATTTTTGGAGGGCGATTAAGAAAATCATTCTAAACCTTTACAATGTTGTTTACAAACAGAACCCTCCATAGCAAAGCTGGTAAGCCACAGCAAGGTGGATTAATATACAAAATTAATGCGCGACCGGATAAGAAGGGAGAGATAAAAAGAACTCCTAGATAAAAAGGGTCGCTATCGCCTGCTTACTTTACATAGCAAATGCGCGGATAAATAGAATGGTACTTAAAAATAATATTTATTTTTACTCACGTTTCGTGGACGCTTTGTCGATAAGATTATTTGATTATTTGGAGTCGGCTCTCGGACTACTTTAATAAAAATAACAATCGGTTCTTTGAAACGAATTTTATATATAAATTAGATTCTTTTGAAATGTTTATTTTACAGAAGAGATTTGGTAAGTCTTCCTATATTGAAATGACCGGTTAATAATATTGTTTTAATTATTTAGATTTACTGTAACAGCACTGTAACTGAGGGTTTGTGCTTATAAAAATAGTTTGAGACAGTACTTATATTATTTTCTTAATTAGTACACTTATGTACTACTACTGCAGCCTATTTGCGTCCCACTGCTGGGCACAGGCCACCTCTCATCACGAGAGGGTTTGGGCTATAGTCCCCACGCGGGCCCAGTGCGGATTGGGCATACACTTATGTAAATCCAAGTAAAGAAAAGATTATGATAGTCTAGTGGTTCGACCTATCGCCTCTCATGCAGAGGAGGGTCGGGGGTTCGAGTCCGGCTCGCGCCTTTAAGTTTACTCATAAGCGAATTTCATTTTTAATTTACTAGTCTTGCAGTAAAAACCTATAACTGAACAATATTGGATATTTTTATCGATTTCCTTCAGGCCACCCAAACGTGCGCGCGCGCAGGTAAGGTATTGTTCATTCGCAGTCACTCGTGAATACGGTCGTTATCTTATCGAGCTCGTAATGCGAGTCGAGATTGCATTCGTAAGAATGGGGTTACCAAATGAAAATTCCGAAGTCCAGACTTCCAGAGTAAAAGCCTTCACCTTTTAAAAATCATGACGATTTGTAGCATTACGAAAAAATTGTTTCTATTTTTTTAACTGCTTAGGTAGTAGTTTGGTTACGATGTGACCGAAAATGTTACATCATTTACTTGAATTAACTTATGTACCGTTATTTGACTTAGAATTTGCGTACGTACTCGATGATACTATACATATCGATGGTTATGTATAGAAGTATTGAAAAAACTGGTTGAATGGGCTCGTACAAAACAAACCCGTTCCCGTGGAAATATCGGGATAAAAAGTATCCTATGTTATTCCCAGGGTCTCAAAATACCTATCCCCATAATACAATGCCTATCCAAATCGGTAAATTCCTTTCGACGTGAAGGAAGGACAAACAAACAAACACATTATTATTCTATTTCTGATTATTTAAATGATACAGAAAGATAAATTTGTAAATTTAATTAGAGTTATCAATTATATAATAGTCATAATGCATGTATACCCAAAGTAGATTTTAGAAACATGATAAACTAGATACATTACATAAGCTTGTCTACAAATTTGTATATCTACAATTGTGGGTAAGGCATAGAGATCTTATGTAAACATATTATTGACATCTATCAATGTACCTATGCTTGACAAATAAATTCTCTTATTCTCTTATTCACATTTTCACATTTATAATATTAGTATGGAGTATGGATATGGATTAGTTACCTACTTCATCATCATCATTTCAGCTGATAGACGTCCACTGCTGGACATAGGCCTCCCCCAAGGCGCGCCACTCAGACCGGTCTTGTGCCACTCGCATCCACCGCGTTCCCGCGACCTTTACAAGGTCGTCACTTACTTAATATTTTAAAATACAATATCCTAATGTCGAGATAAATAATTGTGAGCAAAACCTAAACCCGCCCTCTCATTACGATGCAAGTTTTAGGTATTTCATTTCGTGCTTTAATAAATAACCTTTCTCCTAAAGACCAAACTTATTACTAACTGATTTATTTCAAAACATCCATTTCATTATAGGTAATATGAATGACTGTTGCAAATCGCCGGTCTCCTTTTGGTCGTAAGTTATTTTCGGCACAAGTAAACTTTTATGATGTTTCTTTTTGATGTGATTCCTTTTGAAATCTCACAGCGGGAGAACAAACGTTGGTACTTGGGTTTTAGTACCTAATTTTAGTTGACGTAACAATACTCTATTAATATAGTGATATAAACGTGAAAATTTGTATGCGTATGCTTATAACGCTCTCGAAGCCTAACTACTAAACGCATTTGAAGAAATTTATCATGGCCATAATTAAATACATTGATACATCGATAGGCTACCTATTTTTATCAGGATATTCCCACAGGAGCCCGATTTTGTTATGTTGAAGAAGATGAAACAACCTTTATTTTTTAAAAACTTGTATAGTAGTAGTTCTAAGGATATTTAACAATATTTTTTTTTGTAACTGCACGGCACCCTCTTCACGCTAGTTAACGGTTTAAAAACTAAGTTCAATTCGTTGCGTTCGTATTTTTTTGAGTAACAAAGGGTCATCAATTGGATGGAAACTCGATACATTAAAAACGAAATAAGATACTTACTGTAGAATTTATTTCACAAGATTAGATGCGATTCACAATAAATGTCGTAACTATAAAAAGTGTGAAAAACACCCCATATTCAGAATTCTTTTACGTGCGAAATCCCATAGAATTTATTTTGTGTCATTAATCCGAAGTTTTAGGGGCGTGACAACGTTATTTTTCAAAAAATCTCTTAGAAAGGTCTTATACCTAGATACGGAATCATTTTCAATTTAGAGGGTTGTCACATTAGACGCCGCGTTTTTTTTGCAATAAAAAAATGTACTTACTTACATCTAAATATATAAAACTCAAAGGTGACTGACTGACTGACATAGTGATCTATCAACGCACAGCCCAAACCACTGGACGGATCGGGCTGAAATTTGGCATGCGAGTAGATGTTATGACGTAGGCATCCGCTAAGAAAGGATTTTGTAAAATTCCCACGGGAACGGGAAAAATCGGGATTTTACTTTTTAGGGTTCCGAAGTCCACAAGGAACCCTTATAGTTTCGCCATGTCCGTCCGTCCGTCCGTCCGTCCGTCCGTCCGTCTGTCCGCACTATTGCTCAGAGATGCTTAGTTCTAGAAAGCTGTAATTTGGCATGAATATACATATTAGTTACGCTGACAAAGTGGTACAATAAAATTTTGAAATATATTTTTTTATAGGGTACCTCCCCTACTCGTAAAGTGGGGATGTATTTTTTTTTTCTTGCGTACCCCATTATGCGGCATATCGTTGAATAGGTCTTAAAAAAATATTGTAGGTTTGTTAAAACCATTTTTTGATTAAGTGATTCGTTTGTGAAATATTAAGCTTTAAACTGCTATTTTTTGTTAGAGTCATGTGTCCCCCCCCCCCCCCCCTGCCAGCTAAATGGTGGTATTTGGATGGCTGAAAAAATCACGGTTATGGCATATATAACGTAGTTGAAAGGAAAACTATCACAGCTAAGTAGGCTGTACAAACTTACGAGTCATAGTCGACCAACTTATGAAATGATTAAAAAACCAATGATTTTTCTCGAGCGGCAGGGGCGTCGGGCGGGCACGTCATACCACAGGCTAGCTAGATGATAATAAGTCTTAGAAAGGTACTGTGGGCATCCTCAACTTCGGAACCCTATACTTTGCGCGTGGTCCGACACGCACTTGGTCGGTTTTAATATTTCTGCGCATACGAAGTTGCGGGGAAAAGCTAGTACATCATATGTTATGAACTAAATACTTAATTTATCAGAGAGGGGAAATATCCCTATTGATATACCTATTAGGTATCGTCACGTATCGTGATATTTGTACGACCGTCCGTACATGGACTGTACAAATATAATATAGGTATAAGACTACACAAATATTTGTACAATGAAGCCCTGTGAAGCGCCGGCATTAGAGTTACAACACGTCTCAATGTATCATTTAGATTGGTGATCATAAAACCCTATTTTAAGTTATGAATAAATCCAAATTGGCCGAGGTCCAAAATCTCCTACCGAACTTGGACATCGACGTCGCATCTTTCGGTGTTTCGGAGTTTGGAGGTGGTTAAAATTTTTTTTACAACGTCATTATTCATTTCTTTGTTGGCAACATGCACTTAGTACACCATTAAATCGCACGATCAATTAAATCATCAAATCATACGCACTCATTCACTCGTAGCTAATCACCCCTCAATTTAGAGGCACGGTAATAAGTCACACAACGTCATACAATACCATACAATTTATCCTGCAGCGTAACGCTGCCGTAGGACATAAAAAGTGCCTACATTTAGCAGACACAGTTGATAATCCAGTTACGGAGTACTTACAGGTATAATTACCAGCATACTACTAAGTTCTACTACTACAGCCTATTTGCGTCCCACTGCTGGGCACAGGCCTCCTCTCATCACGAGAGGGTTTGGGCTATAGTCCCCACGCGGGCCCAGTGCGGATTGTGGACTTCACACACATCTTTGAATTACTTCGCAGATGTGTGCAGGTTCCCTAACGATGTTTTCCTTCACCGAAAAGCTTAGTGGTAAATTCAAATTGAATTTCGCACATAAGTAAACTTAGAGATGCCAGGCGGAATCGAACCCCCGACCCTCTGCATGAGAGGCAGTAGGTCGAACCACTAGGCCACCACGGTTTCTGAATCTACGCATCCGAAAGCAAAAACACGGTGGACCTCATTTGTATGGGATGTGAAACTTTTGACTAAGTAGTCTCTAATCGTCATTACTTATTGTCTTACAACTTACAACAAGATTTTGCAAGCAAAAATTACAACGGCTTTGCCTGATGTGTGACATTTTATATTTTGCAGCGGGACCTTACTAGTGCAATCACGGACTTTGAAGAGCCATAAGAGCCTCTCATGGCAAGAAAAAAAATGACACAATAGTAGCGTCGTAGCGTTACGTGACGTTACCACGTATAAAATTATCGTCCGTAAACCGACTTTACAGACAATTTTTTTTTTTACCAAAAGATTAAAACCAGTTTTCTATACGGTTTATACGTGTAATAGGGGACGAAGATAATGGCGCTAAGCCAAGGATATTACGTACTCCAGTGTAGTTTTATGAAAGCCTTTCAATGTAGGTAGTGCTTTGTGTTGTTACTTTGTTGTTATTTTCCGAAGTCACTTATACAAAATGAAATGTACTACATTTTATCCGTAGACCTTTAAAAGTTCTGTGATTTTATCATTCTCAATTCTTATAAGCCGTGGTGGCCTAGTGGTTCGACCTACCGCCTCTCATGCAGAGGGTCGGTGGTTCGATTCCGGCTCGCACCTCTAAGTTTACTTATGTGCGAAATTCAATTTGAATTTACCACTGAGCTTTTCGGTGAAGGAAAAAATCGCGAGGAAACCTGCATGCATGTGCGAAGTAATTTAAAGATGTGTGTGAAGTCCCCACTGGGCTCGTGTGGGGACTGTAGCCCAAACCCTCTCGTGATGAGAGGAGGCCTAAGCTATGCCCAGCAGTGGGACGCAAATAGGCTGTAGTAGTAGTTGTAGTAATTCTTATAAGAATTGGGTAAAATAGAATGAGCGTGGCAAAAGTAGGTAAGTGTGTAAATGAAAAGAGTTATAGGTAAAATTGCATTTAGGTAAAATAACTTTGCTCGTTCGTAAATAGTTGTGTAATACGCAACAAATTATTGGTGTAACTGTTTTTAGGGATCAACCAATTCAGAAATGCAGTACAAAAGTTTTATGCTCCTATAGAACTTACTTTAGGGCTTACACACCGTTGTCGGAATCAAATCCGAGAAATATCCCTTCGGAATAGCCGTAAAGTAGGTACATATAAAGACGTTTTATCGGTTTTTTCCTTCAACTGATCCTAGAGATCTTCTACTATCTAAAGTCCCGCGCCTTCACGTTTAAAAACGCTGCAATGTATTTAAAAAGCACCACCAACACTCTCAACACATGTGTGCGTGCTGAGACAGCCATCAACTATGCGTTGAGAGTGTTGGTGGTGCCTTTTAAAAAATAATAAAAAAATTGGAGCTTTTTGAAATGTGAAGGCGCGGGACTTTAGATAGTAGAAGATCTCTACTGTACTGGCGCAAGAAGAACATCGACCGACGGATCGAATGTAAGAGTCCCCAGTAAGCACGGCGTTTCTCAACTTTTCATACAAATGTATTTTCGCTTTTATTCCCAAATTACTAAACAGATTGACTCGAAACTTGGTCCGCATAATAAAATCATTATTGTAGGTGTTGGAAATTAGTAAATGTCGTGGTAAAATAAAACACAATTAAATTACAGCCAAAAAACTGAATTTTGAAGTTTGTATGGAGGAAACTAAAATGGTCCTAGTTTCTTTGTTATTCAATTTATTACAATCAAAGTGTATTTTTTACACTAATATCTCTGGGGTGAATATCAGATTTCGTTTGAAAATTTCTCATTTCTGTGGCGCATTTTTTTTTCAACATTTCGAGTATTTCGGACAACATACCCTGTAAAAGACTTAAATTCAATAAAATATATCTTATTGTGCCAAAAATAGCTCTAATACTTTTTAAGTTTTAGCAGTTTAAAAATTTGATTGCCAAAGAAATTAGGGTATGTCCAAAGAAATTAGAAAATATGCCAATAAAATTAGAAAATGAACAATAATTTTGTCAAATATATAAGAGAAATGCGCCAAAAAAAATAAGTGGAGTATAAAAGATAATCATAAAATTAAAAATAAAAGCATTTAAATTGCAAGCGTCGATTTTTGTCAAAGTAGGTACCTACCTTCATGTTAAGTTAGTCTCTAAATTTGAGATCATATTTTTACCTGTATTAAAAACTTTGTTTCACAAAAATCTACGTAATGTCGGTCTTTTTTATAATACCACAGATTTAAAAGTGTTATTAAAATATCTTTTCCATCATAGGTATAAACTCTGAATAATATTATGTATTTATAACATAAAATATTTGTAGCATATTTTACAAATGTAATACGCGATTAACAAAAAATCAAGCTTTTTTACAACCACCGTGTAGTAATGAAATAAAAGTATCTTGTAAGGCTCAATTTTTTTTTTATACTTTTGGTTATCATTTAAACCGAGTAAATATGTACATTATGCAAATAAGAATAATCTTATTTGCACATCATTTGTGCTACAGATCGATCTATAGACTTTCTTAAATCTAAATTCCTTTAAAAAGTTACCCACAACTTTTTTCAATTCTTCCCCATAACCCAAAGAAACATTTTATCAATTCTTTCTTCGTGGTACCTTTCTCTTGTTTGAATTCTCTTTATTTTTGATAAACCTAAAGGATTTCATATCTTCTAAACACTTCTTTGCTGTTTTTCAAGTTTTCATCTTTGTTTGCCTTTTTTTAGTTATTTTAATTTTTGGTTTCTTTACCTAGTAACAGGAACTTTCATTGTTTAGTTTTTGTATGATTTTAATTGCCTTTTTCTTTTTCTTTCGCGCCATTTAGATATTCAATCGGTTCGACTTTGTACAATATAGTTGTATCCATTTTTATGTCATTCTGTACGACAAAATGTTACTTATTTAAAATGTTGAAACATATTTTTTTTTGCATTTTTTATATTAAGTATATAAAACACAACAAATTGCTAAATTTGCTATATTTTATATAAATCTCCGAATGTAACGCTTATTTTAACTGAACAGAGAAAAGCAGTCGTTTTATTTTGGTTGTTTAGCGTAAGTTTTTTTTTTTTAGTATTATTGATATATTTAGGAATGATCATTAATAAAACAATATACAAAAACAATTAAATCTAATAAAAGCGATATTTGTGATATATCTTTGGGAAAATTTACAATGAACTTCTAATTTCTATGGCTAAATCTAATTTCTTTGACACTAAATGCCAAAGAAATCCAAAGAAATTAGCGCCAAAGAAATGAGATTTGGGTATAAATATTTTTTTACATCCATAAGTATTTAAAGTATAATTTCAAATTAAAACTATAGATGTAGATAATCGCAGCATACATTCACTAAAAAAATATAAAAAAATTCAAGTAGAAATTGACTGTGAATTCGGTCGCCGAAGAAATTAGGCGCTTAGCGGAAAAAAATCCGCAAACGGTGATGTATAAAATATTTTTCCGAAACACGTCAAACTATGCTCAGGTTTGCACCAGTCTGATGTTAGATGGCAATTAAAGGAAGCGGGTACGCGAGGTGGGACTAGTCTAGGTAAAATGATAACAAAATACGAGACTGTTCAAGTACGCCAAAGAAATGAGGTGTTTTTGGGTAGGACAAAATTGATTTTACAATAACTTTTGACCAGACAATTACAAAAAATATTCTAGTTGAGTTTTGTACAATTAAACATTTCTAAATACAGGAAAAACAATTGGAGACGTCAAATTCGGAGTAAAAAATAAAATTATAATTGCTTAAAAAAAATAACACTGTGGTGGACGCGCCAAAGAGCTTAGATTTTTAAAGTTCAAAAATTGTTTTTGATAACTTCTGAATTATTATTCATTGCCTTTTTTGATGGCAATGTTGCTTCCCAGTAAGATCTTTACCCACAAAAAAGCCTGACTCTTATAGTTTAATTTTCATGAAGTTAACATGGGTGGACAAGTGCAAAACATGAAATCTGATATTCACCCTCTGCTCAACTATTGCTTGTAAAATTTGCTGCCAATCAAGTAGTTTGCGAATTAAAACGTAACTACGTTTGTTTGTGGAAAGGAGCGTACTGGGGACTCGTAAGTAGAGATCTTCTACTATCTAAAGTCCCGCGCCTTCACATTTCAAACCGCTTCAATTTTTTCATTATTATTTAAAAAGCACCACCAACACTCTCAACGCATAGTTGATGGCTGTCTCAGCCCGCACACATGTGTTGAGAGAGTTGGTGGTGCATTTTAAATACATTGAAGCGTTTTGAAATAAGAAGGCGCGGGACTTTAGATAGTACCTAGAAGATCTCGTAAAAGCTCAGACTGTACTTACCTGTGCATTCCGCTAGATTTGAAATTTTATTTTATTCTACATCCTAAAGTTAACCTCTTATCTTCAGCGACGCATTGCGAGAATAGACCACATTCCTTGAAGCTCGGGCCAGAATGCTCTGGTTAAAGAATAACAGGCTCTTTTATCAACGGCATAAGAGCTACGACACGCCCTTTAACTATCTCACACTGAATAGCGAGAAATGGGTGAAAAAATCCCGATCGCTAACAACCATGGAAGTACCTAGTAAATATAACTGGAACTATCACTGTGATCAAAGTCGCGTCCCATCGAAGACTACGCTTTAGGTGCATCTCTTTCTTACCAAGATGAGCGAGTCCAGAGTGAGAGAGAAGGCAATGAGTCCATGGGAAAATCTGGAGACGGTTTTGAATTGTAATTGAAAGACGAACTTGTGGCGCATGAGTTTGAGTTCAATTCTTACTGTTTCGGTGTTACTACCAACACGCTCCAGAGATACGAACTCGCTGACGACTCACGCAGGTAGTTCCGGGAACGGGATGGTCGCGGATAGCGTTCGAGGAAGCGGTAATTAGTTGCGCATCGGTCTAGCGGGCATAGACAGACAGTAGGCGCGATTTATCCTAAAAAAAATAGTTCTAGCATATTGGCCACACGACACGAGCTCAAGCTCTTTTACAAGTCAAATTTGAGTCTAAGAGTAATTGTGCCTCGGGTGAGTCATTTCTGAGAAGAAGCGCTGCATATGGAATCTCTACAATATTGATCGGTTACCTCGTAAATAGAATAGCATAATATTTTTTTGTGTAACAAGCTACAGGTCACCACCACCACCACCACCAGCACTAAAGCCTATTTTTTGCGTCCCACTGCTGGGCACAGGCCTCTCATCATGAGAGGGTTTGGGCAATAGTCCCAACGTGGGCCCAGTGTGGGTGGGCGGTGTGAAGTCCCCAATCCGCATACGTAGGTCAATCATTCATCAATTCCATGATTGAGATTTGATTTCTCAGTGGCTAAATACCAATAAGGTTAATGGGAAGTTTCCGGTAGTTATTGTCTCGTAAGAGGTATATGATTTTTACGTTGGTTAAACGCTTTCGCTAATCCTGCCTTGCGGGCGGACATAATATGAATGAGTGTTATGAAAATCATGGTTTTCATATAGGTACTGGACCTGCTGTGGTTGTCTCCTCTACTGCGGGTTATGGCCGCTAGGGAGTGGAATAGATTGCTTTCCGATGTAAGCCCTGCTTGATAAATAGTGCCACGGCGCTCCGGGACTGTCCGTGGTTTTTATATCGGTATAGCCGTTATTTGTATAGTTACCTACCATAGGACGTGGAAGATTACAAAGGAATGTAGTTACGACTGAATCACTTTAGACTTTAGAAAATTAGTCTATGCACTATTAGATGATGATGATGATGATGATGATGATGACTATTAGATAACTATTTTCTTACCTGAGGGAGGCAACGGGAGACCCTCGCGCCGGCAGCTTTCTCGCGCAAAGACTGGCTATTGCCATACAGCGAGGGAATGCTGCCTGCGTGATGGGGACCCTTCCGAAAGGCCCTAATTTAGGTTTTTAGGTTATTTTTTAGCTTTAATTTTTCTTATTTCTGTAAATTTAAATGCTATTTGTAGTTTATTTTGAATTTTTCTTATCTACTTTGATCAACCAAATCTCATTCAAATCGGTAAAGTGGTTTATGCGTGAGAGAGGTAACAGACAGACAGGCAGACAGACAAATTAGGTGCTTTCACATTTTACGAGTACATTACATACACTATTAGTATGGATGTCCATAACAATGGCCCCTGTCCCCTCTCTGCGTAACGTTCTGCAGTTTAAAAATAAATGCAATTTATTTTTCCAACGTCATTGCTTATCTGGGAGCTGCACCGGCATTACGTTTGGCCATCCGTTTGCGATGCGGATTACGACCTGTATACTACTTATAATAAGTCTGTAGAAGAAGTCGCGTCTGAAACTTGAAAATTAAAAGAAACCATTAAGCCGAGGGGACTATATGTACATAAACGATACTGAACACAAAATAACAATTTTAGAAAAATTTACTGTATGAAAGCTACTGGACGGATTTCAACAAAATTTGGTATGGGGGTAGTTTATAACACTGGTCCACGTATAGGCTACTTTTTATCCCGAAAAAATGCATATTTCCCGTGGGAACGCTATTTCCGAATTCCACGCGGACGAAGTCGCGGCCGAAGCTAGTTTTTCAATAAGTGGCGCGCATAAGGTTCAATTTCGCATTATAAAACTACTTCACGCACGCCCTTTGACAGTCTTAATCCGCATTGAAAACGGATGGCCAACGTAATGCCTCCGCTGGTATTTGCGACACCTCGGTCCGTCGCAGCCTGCGACTAACTGTTATTTATAGTTTTTGTTAGCAGCGAGGAAACTTTCTGAATTATGCCAAGTTTTATACAACGTAAAGACACCTACTTCCCCTTTGTGATACATAGCTATGACCTAGACCAGCTGTTTCAACATAGCCGAAGTTTTGGCCGAAGGGAGTCGTGTTCCGTCGCTTCCGTGGAAGACTGGACAGCGATTCCAGAGTGCGCCTCACGACGAAGAAGCAATCGTGTTAGTTTTTAAGATTCATTTTAATATGTATGTCTTTAAGGTATATGTAATATGGGCCTAGATGCCCGAAATAAAATTTATTATTATTATTATATTTTTAAACATTTTTGTTTCTCCCTGAAATTGGGGTAAGTTCTACACCTTCGTGCGGGCCTTTTAGCCAAGCACGAAAGCTGAAGACGAATCCATGGACAGGAATTTCCTGACAATCCTACATGTGTTGAGTATGACCGCTTTCTGCAGCGTGATGTATGTGAGAGGATGGATGTCTAGTAGTTTGAGGCTTGTGTGTAGTGTACGAGGTATGACTCCAGTAGATGATAGAATGAGAGGTATGGTTTTAACGGACTTGACTTTCCACTGACATTTTAATTCTATTGCTAGGTCTGTGTATTTAGTTAGTTTTTCTGTATGTGTAGATGAAAGATTATGAGTGTTAGGGATTGCAATGTCTATCAAGTATACTATTTGATTTTTCTTATCATGTAAAGTTATATCCGGTCTATTGTAGTGTACAGTTTTATCGGTCAGTATGGTCCTGTCCCAGTATAGTTTGTATTCATGTGAGTCTAAAACATTCTGCGGTGTGTATTTATAGTAAGCTGTTTTTTAGGGTTCCGAAGTCCACAAGGAACCCTTATAGTTTCGCCATGTCCGTCCGTCCGTCCGTCCGTCCGTCCGTCCGTCCGTCCGTCCGTCCGTCTGTCCGCACTATTGCTCGGAGATGCTTGGTTCTAGAAAGCTGTAATTTGGCATGAATATACATATTAGTTACGCTGACAAAGTGGTACAATAAAATTTTGAAATATATTTTTTTATAGGGTACCTCCCCTACTCGTAAAGTGGGGATGTAATTTTTTTTTCTTGCGTACCCCACGGTGCGGCATATCGTTGAATAGGTCTTAAAAAAATATTGTAGGTTTGTTAAAACCATTTTTTGATTAAGTGATGCGTTTGTGAAATATTAAGCATTAAAGTGCTATTTATTGTTAGAGTCACGTGTCCCCCCCCCCCTGCCAGCTAAATGGTGGTATTTGGATGGCTGAAAAAAATCACGGTTGTGGCATATATAACGTAGTTGAAAGGAAAACTATCAGAGCTAAGTAGGCTGTACAAACTTACGAGTAATAGTCGACCAACTTATAATGATGATTTTTCTCGAGCGGCAGGGGCGTCGGGCGGGCACGTCATACCTACCACAGGCTAGCTAGATGCTAATAAGTCTTAGAAAGGTACTGTGGGCATCCTCAACTTCGGTACCCTATAATTTGCGCGTGGCCCGACACGCACTTGGCCGGTTTTTCATTTACAAGTTTGTATTTGTACGCAAGATCTTGATGTATAATGGCTGCTACCTGATCGTGCCGGTGTTTGTAGTCGGTTTGAGCTATTGTTTTACATGCTCCCGTTACATGCTGTATGGTTTCAGGGGCGCTTTTGCATTTTCTGCAGGAATCATCTGATGAATTTGGCAGCTTCATTATATGCTTTTTGTAGTTCTTAGTTTCAATTACCTGATCCTAATTATTATTATAGCGTTGAAACGTTATACTTATGGTCCAAACCTTCACGTGATGAGAGGAGGCCTGTTCTCAGAAAGAATAGGTTGCGCTGGCTGCGGCGGTACTGGTGGAATCCATATTGAGATGAAATTTAGCATGGAGATAGTTGGGATCCCGGGAAAGTACCTATACTATTGTATTACCTACTTATTGACTTATTGATACGAGACAATTGTTAATGTTAAAATGTATTAATTATATATATTTATATATATAAGTAGATTATAACTAGTAGTTATGATTTTTACCGAAGTATGACAATGTATGATTAATACTTAATAAATGAATATGAATGTGAATATGAAAGGACATAGGCTATAGTTTTTATCCTGGAAAAGCGCATAGATCCCGCGGGAGCGCGATAACCGAATTCCACGCGGGTGAAGTCGCGGGCAGAAGCTACTTAATATTATAAATGCGAACGTAACTCTGTCTGCCTGTCTGTTACCTCTTCACGCTTCAACCGCTGGACCGATTTGGATAAAATTTGGTATGGAGATAGTTGGAGTCCCGGGATGTAGGCTACTTTTTATCCTGGAAAAGCGCATAGTTCCCGCGGGAGCGCGATAAGATAACCGAATTCCACGCGGGCGTATATATATGTATGTTTTTGTTAGGTCAGGAGTCATACTCGGTTTGTATGTATAGTACTATCAGACGACAAAAGGAGGCTAGGGTTGTAGAGTCGAGAAGAAAAAGCAGTAAGAGATAGATAAGTTTTGTAAAGATGCATTGCAAAGCTGGAAAAAAAAACAAATTCACCGTAATTCATCCCGAAGCATTCTCAAAAGCCACAAGAATATTATTTGCACATGTACGAGAATAAATAAAATACTTAACTATTAAATAGCTCCACTGGCCCCTCCATCTTTATAAATCAAAAAAGTCGTTCTAAATGCATCCAGATACTATTCGTTACTCCGAACATAACCTGTCAACCTGATGCATTATTGATGTAGCAAAAAGCTGTGTGAAGCGGTGCAACTTCTCGCGAGTGACTTGTAATAACGGCCGCCACAAAAGCGCCCTGGCCGCCGTCAATCTCGGATGAAAGGGCTTTTTGCTCTTACTTTGTCCGATTTGTAAGGTTCCGCGGTGAAAGGGGCTGAGGCGGGGCAGCTGTCTGGCGCAGGGTGCTCGAGACTTCAGGGGGTCTAGATAATCGGGAAAAATCCATTGGAAAATATCCAAATAGAAATGTGAAACGAACTCTCTTACCTTGTATACAGTGTACACCCTGGGAAAGGAAATCGACCAATTTTTGCAGAAATAGCGTTTAAGCGCTTCCATCCTCCAATCAAAATTGTATCGATCAGTAGTAGCTATAGTAACTGATCGTAATGGGGACTAACGTTTCTTTGCTCACCAGTTGGCGCCACTGTTGACTGAGGTCCAGAGGCATAGCTGTCAAAGCCGACTTTATAAGATCGGCGCCGAAACAAAGTTTTAGATCTTGAATCTCATTAAGTTTATTAATTATAAATAACTATCATCATATCGAGTAGCTATGCCGCAATGTTGTGCAGTTCCGTTTCGTTCGGATTTTTTTCATTTTTTTTCAAAGCGTTCACATTGATCGCCAAATAATCCATATTTGCGATAATTTCACGAAGGATATCACTTTTCAACAGGTTAATTAAAGAAATTATCATTTACGTCACGAAGCCCGCCAAAACCAGTGAAAACTGAATGTTATTGGACCTCACGCGACACTAGCGCCTCTAGTGGCAAATTCACTCGCGATAGCCCCCATTGAGCGCTAGATTCAAGTCACGTTCTCCTATTTCTAATACAAATTAATGACTTGTAGGGCCGATTGCGATAAAGTCGTATTCAGTTCGTGTTATGGAGTGTTATGGACTGTAGAGTGTGAAATTAGATGAAGATATTAAAATATATATTATTAATATTCTAAAATATTTAATTTTCTAACCCTGACTAGCAGGTATATTTTTGAAATAGCCGTTTTCGTCAAATCAAATCCGTAATTTTTTGAACAAACTGTACCTAACGAATCCGATATTAAGGCTAAGAGATCCGACTAAATTACGTACAAAACCGCATTGTTCGGTGCCAATTGTCATGCCATGGCCATTACGATTTATAATCATATATCCCAAAGTCTTTTTAGGAAATGCCAATAAGAAAATTTAGACACAGTCTTTTTACATGGCTTATGAAAGAATTTTTAGAGCAATCAAACACTGTAAATTTAATGTAAATAATAAGTATTTTTAGTTTTAAAATTATGATATATTTTGGATGCTGAACGCAGCTAAGTGTGCGAACTGATAATAATCCCGCCGCCGTTTCGGCGCCTATATAGTTTTATGGTCATGTTAATCTTTTATAAATAAATAAATAAATAATAATATGTGATCATTTGTAAATACCCACACTTACAGCAAATAAAGTATTTCATTTCATTTCATTAAATCGTTTAACAGTTATACAATATCGCGGACATCACTCAGAATCTATTCGGAGATTAAAATAAATCGACGGTAGGTAAACGATAATTTGGCAACCGATGTGTGAAACAACGATATGTCAATTAAAAATTGTAATACCAAAGCCGGTCAGTCGCCAACAAAAATAGGGTGGAAGATAAAATATGAACTTCTGCGCGCTGATAATAGTACATTACAGACCTAGGGTGGTGAATTCGTAAATGTCCCAGATCGCAGGTTTCTGTGGCCCGAAACGAAGGTGAGGGCCTTAAATATGCGATCTGGGGCTTTACGAATTACCGCCCGTGGTTTGTCAAAAGTTTTACATCTTGCCTTGGCCAAGAAGTGAGATTTTCTCTCAGCGTAGCGGGCAGAAAATCCCACTTTACGGCCAAGGGTGATGTAAAAGCTATTTCAGATATAAAGCTCACGGAACCCTAGCCGCGTACCCCGACTTGCGCCCGTTTATGTTTTTATTTCACATCCCGAGCCGCGGGCACGTATCAGTCTGATAGGAAACCGTCCAATTTCTATGAACAGCGGAGGGGAGAAGAAATTCTGCACTTGATTATTTTCATGGAAGCGACTGAAGGACGGAAACGATTGGGTAGTGGGTGATTCTACTCTAGTGTTCCACCGCCATTATATGGCGCTATGAAATAGACTACTACTTCAGCCTATTTGCGTCCCACTGCTGGGCACAGGCCTCCTCTCATCACGAGAGGGTTGGGTTATAGTCCCCACGCGGGCCCAGTGCGGATTGGGGACTTCACACACATCTTTAAATTACTTCGTAGATGAGTGCAGGTTTCCTCACGATGTTTTCCTTCACCGAAAAGCTCAGTGGTAAATCGAAATCCGGAATCGAACCCCCGACCCTCTGCATGAGAGGCGGTAGGTCGATCCACTATAGGACCACGGCTTGTACAGATGAAATAGACACCTAAACTTTAAAATGTGATTGTGATTATAAAAATGCGTATTAAACAATAGTAGTAATAGCATGATATTCAACGGATTCAGTTCATGTAAATAACGAAAGAAAGAAAGAAAGAAATCATTTATTTATAACGACATGCACAATAAAAGAAGACATACACATACAATACAAAACATACAGTCGCTATAAAAAGGCCCCGGCTCAGCGTGAGCTGGCTACCAAATTAATAGCCAGCGCTGGTCTTCCGCCGGGCCATACGAGTAAATCACGGAAGGCCACACAAGACAGACACAAACGTAACAATATATAAGAGAAATTAATTATATAATATCTTATACCTAACTAAAAGAAGAATACAACAAAAATATATGATACTATACATACAATTTTACATAAACAATTACCGTGGCTGTATAGTCGAAAAGACCATAGCCTAACATGAAATAAAAGTAAAGCAGTGACAGAAATAGAAAATAGAGATAGAAAATAGATGTGAGATGTTGTTTTTTATAATGATATTATCAACACAAACACTAAACCTAAGCTAATTTACAACTTACAAACTAACATTGTTTCCTTAAGTACAGTAATTTGTGGGTGGGACAGTCCAAAATGGTGAGTGAAAATTATTATTACTTATGATTATATTTTTATATACAACTCGTATCGTGCCTCAAATAATAACGCAATATAATTCCCAGAAAAACCTTCATAACCGCACGGTCATGGAAAAACGGCTACAATGCGCATGCATATGCAGCGAGTAGAAACTAAATGCAGACGCACGTTGCAAAAACGGCCAACAATGTTGCCAACTAGAGCATTTTTTGTTGCGCTGTAACATATACTTTTTCCCTATTTTTTGTTCAGTACCGTTCGTTCGGCGTCAGATGCGGGCGACGCGAGAAAAATCAAATCGACCGAAAACGGACTTTTTGTTATCAATATTTGCCCATCTCCCCTACTTAAAACTAACGGAGTTAAATTACAATTCTATTATATAATAAACGCGAAAGATGTTTGTCCGTGTCGACTGTCTCTCACCGAAAAGCTCTGTGATATTTTTTTCAATTAAACTTCGCCGTACTGACATTATATCTACTAGACGGGATTTGAATCCCCTACCCATTGGAGAGGTAGAATTTATTATGTTACCAATGTTGGTAACCTGTTTCTGTGACTTTTTTTGTAGCCATGAAGTTTAAATTATTAGGGACGCATGACTGTGCCGTAGCATTGAAAAATGTCGTATTATTGTAATCAATATACCTAAAAAAAACCTTTTATGTATCGCTCGCTATGAAAATACATTACGCTTCATTGTACCTGGACAGAACATCGGATAGGTAACGAATTTATATAAAACTATAATTCGCTCTTCTGAAAGGTGGCTGAAACCAGAAGAACATTATCTCTTTTTTTTATCGGTCTACTAAACGATAAAAAAAATAGACAAATAAATTCATTTCTGGCGTGTACTGCCCGTATAAACTAATTTGCTGAATAGATGATTTGAAATTTCAATTTGAATACAATTTATAACAAGCATGTACGACTCAAAAGACGGCAAAGCGCGAGGCTTTCTATAGAATAGAATGCCTATTAAAAATGATGTTCTCGCAGATTTCCCCCGCTCCATTGTTATTCTTCCATTCCGGTAAATCTGGTAATAGGCCGTTCGCCGCCCGTCGGGCCTTTGCCCACTTTTAATTACTCCACGCAATGCCCACTTTTATAGAGAGCTCTCCGTTTTAATGAGAAACGCTTCTCACGATTGGTTATCTGAAGTGTTTCATGCCATTCAATTTTCGAAATTGCTCCGGTTTGAGTGTTAGTATTGTGCGAGTTTTTGAAGAGCATTATTCTTTGCACAGTTTGACTTGCGTATTGATAGACAAGTAAGAGAAACTCTACTCTAGATAGCAGAACGCCTATTTCCACCCAAACATGTTTTTAAAAAGACAGCAGGAAGACGTTTCAGTTTTCAGTTTATTTCATAAACAATATTACATTGTGTTTGAAAATTTTCTTAAATTTAGCATACCTACATATCAATTAAAATTAATAAATTGGGAAAGCCATAAACATGATGTCAATACATTTGAAAATAATACTTACTACTACAGCCTATTTACGTCCCACTGCTGGGCACAGGCCTCCTCTCATCACGAGAGGGTTTGGGCTATAGTCCCCACGCGGGCCCAGTGCGGATTGGGGACTTCACACACATCTTTGAATTACTTCGCAGATGCGTGCAGGTTTCCTCACGATGTTTTCCTTCACCGAAAAGCACAGTGGTTAATTCAAATTGAAAATAATACTTAATAAATAATAATCATTCAATGGGGGCTATCGCGTGTGAATTTGCCACTAGAGACGCTAGTGTCGCGTGAGGTCCAATAACATTCAGTTTTCACTGGTTTTGGCGGGCTTCGTGACATAAATCATAATTTCTTTAATTTACCTGTTGAAAAGTAATCTCCTTCGTGAAATTATCGCAAATATGGATTATTTGGCTATAAATGTAAATGCTTTGAAAACAATTATTTTTTCCAAACAAAACGGAACTGCACAACATTGCGGCATAGCTGCTCGATATGATGATAGTTATTTATAATTAATAATCTTAATGAGATTCAAGATTGAAAACTTTGTTTCGGCGCCGATCTTATAAAGTCGCCTTTGACAGCTATACCTCTGGACCTTAGTCTACAGTGGCGCCAACTGGTGAGCGAAGAAACGATAGTCCCCATTCAATAAACTAAAAAATAAAAAATGTAAATTAATTATCCAATAAGTACATAATAATTTTAAATAGTCCTAAATTGAGCTTTGAAAGTACTCTTTAAGGCTATAAAAACACTTTGCTAGCAAAAAACGTTCCAATTTAAGTTTAAAAATGTTAAAGCTCGATGTAACTTTGAGTTCTCATCATCATCATCATCATCATTTCAGCCGATAGACGTCCACTGCTGGACATAGGCCTCCCCCAAGGCGCGCCACTCAGACCGGTCCTGTGCCACTCGCATCCACCGCGTTCCCGCGACCTTTACAAGGTCGTCACTCCATCTTGTTGGAGGCCTACCGACAGCTCGTCTACCGGTTCGCGGACGCCACTCCAGGACTTTCTTGCCCCATCGGCCATCAGTCCTGCGAGCAATGTGCCCCGCCCACTGCCACTTAAGGTTCGCAATTCTTTGGGCTATGTCGGTGACCCCAGTTCTACTGCGGATATCCTCATTTCTGATTCTATCACGCAGAGAAACCCCGAGCATAGCCCTCTCCATTGCCCTCTGGGTGACCTTGAGCCTTCTTATGAGGCCCATCGTAAGCGCCCACGTCTCGGAACCATAAGTCATCACTGGCAACACACACTGGTCGAAGACTTTCGACTTAAGACACTGCGGTAATTTGGACGAAAAGACACTGCGAAGCTTCCCGAACGCTGCCCAGCCGAGTCGGATTCGACGATTGATCTCTTTCTCGAAGTTGGACCTACCTAACTGGACTGTTTGTCCCAGGTATACATAATGGTCAACAACTTCGAGCGCAGAGCCTCCGACTTTGAGTTCTATCGGTAGTTTATTATACACTTTCACAGCCTGATATCTCGCACAATGATCAGCTACTTTAAGTTTTGGACAGAAAGGGTACGTAATGTTTTTAGTTCTAGTCGCCAGCCTTTTCTTTTTATCATTCTCAGTTTCATATTCAAGAATACTTTTGTAGAATTCAGAGACCAAAACCAAAATATACAAGCTCGGTACGGTGAGTATCGCAAGTCTAGTGAAGTGCTCTTTACACGAAATCCACTGCGGAATGCGCATCATGATTCGTATAGCTCGCTTTTGTAGCGTGAAAGCTGTTTTGATATTGTAATCATAGGAGGCTCCCCAAAATCTGATGCTGTACCGTAGCTTAGATTCAACGAGGGTCAAGAATTTTATTACCGCCGCGTATTCCCTAAAGAAAGAAATATTATTCACATCTTATGTTGCATGTAGGTACTGAGTCGATGTTCAAAATCTTAATGAATAAAGAAAATATTAATACACCACCGAAACGCTGACTGCATCCAGAGTCCACATTACCATTTATCAGCAGGTAGGTACAAACTAGAATTAATTTGACTGGGCGGGGCCTATGAATATTGCTTGGCACAGTCATTCCACGAAAAAGAACACCTTTACACACTTTCAATCCACCATTGCAACATAACGATGGGAGGACATTCAGGTTTGTTTCCTTCTTCAATGTAACAGATAATAAAAACGCAGATAATTCTATTCACAGCGAACGCCCTTGCTAAGTACCAGTTCTCAGTAGCTGTTCTGCACAGTGTTCCCATATCGGGTGGCGGACAAAGCCGAGCACAATGCCTGTACAATGTGTATTGTGTTCGCGTAACTTGTGCAGTCTGCACGGCGACCTACTTCGCTGCGACGTCGTCTGAGGGCTTCAAGACTTTCTGTCTCTTTACAACTCCTTTGACAAGCTTCTTTAAAATGTTCTACAATATAACAGAATGCAATGTATAACACGTTTGTCAAAAGTTGCTTTATTCTAACCTACATATCTTTCTTTGTTTCATATTCTTAATTTGCCATACATATATTCAGTTAGAGATCGAATTAAGGAGTTGTTTCAGTCTCTCTGTTTAAGTAAAATTAAAACGGAAACTTAATTTTAACTTTAGCGACCATTTCAGTTGAGAAAATTAGGTTGCTGCAGTCTCCTTGTATACAGTATAAACAGAAATATAAATGTATTTAGGGCAACTGTATTTTGTTGTAACATGAATTTTCCAACTAGCTTCCACGCCGTTCTAGGCAAAAATTGCAAAAAATATTTTTTAATTTTTCTCTGCTTGCATTGTGTTAGTGTTCCTAATAGGTAGGTATTAAGGTTGTCATCAAATCTTTTTGAAACTAGAAGTAATCACCCAATCACAGTCACGTGATTAATTATGATTTTCGATTTGATGATAACGGTTTTAACGATTTGGACGGCCGGATTGGTCCAGTTGGTTTGGTAGTGACCCTGCCTTCTGCTCCGATGGTCGCGGGTTCGAATCCCGCTCGGGGCAGACTTTGTGTGATGAACAAGAATGTTTGTAGGTACTCGAGTCATGGATGTTTAGTATTTATATGTGGTATGTATTTCTCTATATAAGTATTTATATCGTTGTCTAGCACCCATAGTACAAGCTTTGCTTAGTTAGGGGCTAGGTCAATATGAGTGAAATGTCCCAAGATATTATATTGTTATTATTATAACGTTTCAGAATGGGTAGGTCCGTGTTATAGATGTAGAGATCTCTACATTTCAGAGAGAGTATTCATGCCCGAAGTGGCCCCCTGCCGTCTCTGGGCTAGTTATGGCTCTCCCTCCTTTCATAGCGGTCGTAAAATCCAATTTACTACACGAAAACATTGGAGCTTTTGAACTCGATGTCCTTAGAAATTCTTCGATTGTGCGCATTCTTTACTCTACCGTAATGTCTCAGCTTACACATTGTTTAATAACCTGGCAACTTGGCTTTTAAAACGTCGACGTTTCAGCAGTTCTCATAAACTCCGTTTGATGCTAAGCGTTTGAGTGCACCATAAAAATGCAGTAAAGGGTTGTATTAATTGTTGTAATGGGGCCAGGGGCCAGCCTGGTCGGGCCACTCGAGTCGTAGGTAATGGCCCATTGTGAGACGCTTAAATGTTAGTTGGGAAATTGACAGCTAGATGATGAAGAGGTTCCGTAGCCGTCACCGAACACTGCTAAAATTATCATTCGACGTGACGAATTGAGATGACTAATATATGACGGGAGATATTTTTAATACGACAAACGAATATGAGGATTAAGGGCCATATTATATTACTTTGCTGAATCATTTCTTTGTGAACGCAAATTATATTCCCACATACACTCCACTCGACCGCATTTTTATATTTAACTCCCAATAGTAATGAGGCACGTACGTTTAAAAAAGCCGTAATTTTCGTTTCCACAATCAAGAATTTACTACTTCCCCATCATTAATCGCACGCAAACAAAAAAAAACGGAACATCTGTTGACTTCTCAGGGAACCCTAAAAACTAAACCAATTTACTCGCAACGAAATTGGGGTTCTCTTTGTTCTCGTTTAGTGCTTCCAAGCGCTTCAGGGTGCCATTATAGCGGCGGCGTTTTTTGTGCGAGCGCACATTCTGCGCATTTTTATTCTGTGCAATAAATCGCCGATTTTCTAGTGGAAATGAGATAAATTATGAACGATGTTTCGAGATGAATAGGCCTGCGATTGTTGTTTGTGCGAAGCTGCAATAAATATTAAACTGTTTGTGGATGATTTGTTTGGAGCGAGCGGGTCGAAAAATCTAAGAAACATACTTATTCTTATTCATCGTAAGTGTCATGATCATGCTACGAGTATTTAACACTAAATAAATAGAGCTCCGCTAGAAGAACACAAAATGTACACGGTATAGAAAGTTCTTCCATAAAACGTGGTTTCCAGATATTCCTAAGTATAATGATGGGATTAAACGAACTTACCTGAAGTGAAGTTCTATCCTGATTGTATGTAATATTTGTTTCGAATATAACTATGCAGCTTCGTTAGTCTTGCGGCCCAATTGACGCGTATTCAAAGCTAAATAAAAAGAAAATAACATCCTGGCAACACCAAACTGTCATTTAGTTCAGAGCACCAAGTTAAATGAATAATTAAGAAAGTAGTATTTAATTTATATTAAATACTACTTGACCCTCGGGAGGTGAGTGTTTATCCTACCCTCACCTGGGTGGGAGGGATATTCTTATATATTCGAAACAAATATTACATACAATCAGGATAGAACTTCACTTCAGGTAAGTTCGTTTAATCCCATCATTGTATGTAATATTTGTTTCGAATATAACTATGCAGGATGTTCAGAGAACAAAAAGTAATCATTCTCCAAACAAGACCTAAATAATACAATATTTATGAACTTATAAGTCTATTCTAACTAGACTATAGCCAATCATAAATAATTATATATGAAATTTAAACCTTATATCCATGAATCTAAAGGATATACCTAGAATTGTCACCTACATACATTATCAGTTATCACACAACAGACTCGTGGCTCATGTTCAGTTTGAATTCAAGAGTTCACTTCATTAAGTATAACAAACGATGTTTTATACATTTTTATGATTTAGTGATGTTAGCTCCACAGTAACACCTAAACAATGCAAGTGAAATAACAGATATCAGCAGGGCGAGCAGAATATGCTACACATTACATCATGTAACACATGGTTGTCTGTTCCACAACCATCTCCCGACCGTTAATGTAAATTGTCTCTTAATTTGAAGCTTTAAAATGTAACAAAAGTTGGTCGTTCCTATCCTATAATTTAAACTTTACAACACAACTAGAGTTCCTGAGCATTTGAGCAAGGAACCAAAACCAAAGAACTGGAAATTCCAGACACTGGACAAATTTTCTCAACTACCTACCTTGCTGTAAATATTACACAATTTAAGGTATGAGGTATGGTAACCGAATCTCGAATGAGTAAACTTATGATTGTATATATGATTAAGTAATAAGTAAGGTACATAGGTAGAATAAATAATATAAAATTGTCGCTTTCTCTGAAGGTGATTTTAAGCACTTTAAAAGATCCAAACGGTCGTTACTGTGACCGGTTGTGAATTTATTATTATAGATTACCAGCATAAGTTCTCATATGATGTATTCACATTCAACGTCAAAATTACAAGTTAGATACAGTTTTATTTATGGCATAAGTATAAGAACTCAAACAACAGGATTTTTTAACTGCCTATAAAGTTCTTGAATAATTTATATAATTTATTACTTCATTGAACAGTGTTCATTCATCAAAAAAGTGCATATAGTACAGAACTTCTGGTGATAAATCATCTTCTGAAAGTCAGCTCCCGAAATTAAAGAGCTTGTAAAATATCTGAAATCAAATCAAATCCATGTATGTCCCTTAGTGGTTCAACTACAGAAATCTGCTATCTGGATAAAGTTTCCATTACAGCCATTAGTTTCATTTCATTGGGAACTCGTAGTAGGCGTCGTAATTTATTTATATTTATTTTAAGTTAAAAATTCAATTTAGGGGTTATCACTTAAGGACCTCTCACACTCACAATCTACCCTTACGTTTAGAGCAACCCCTTACATCAAGTAATCAAGGTATTAAGTGATCAGTAGTTTTCATAACATAAGTATTTAATAAAAAATACGGTCCTGAGTGCCTGCTGCACAATTTGTATAATAGCTCATAAAGCGAATACATGAAGCTCCAATTACAAATATATATATATCGAGACCAGTCTGAAAAGCATCTTTAACAATACCTCAGATATTTGGATTTATCACTCATCATGCAAATGTGCATTTTAATGTTAATTCACTTTAAGTACTGTAATAGTAAGTATCGAACGTTTCGTTGTCTCTGCCTTCACCAACGGGAAGCAGGTATGAGCTTTTTGGTAAGTAATACTGACTGTGTGGTGGCAATCAAATTGATCAAATTGATTAAGTATTGTTCGTTTCAACGAAACTAAATTCACCTTCAGAATTTGGCCATGTCAATAAAATCTTCCAGCGGAAGGCTACAGGACCATAATTTATTTATTTAATAAAGAACCACCTTCATAATCTGACCATGTCAACAAAATCTTCCAACGGAAGACTAAAGGACAATAATTGGTAATACGCTCTTTGTCAAAAGTGAATTACTACCACAACACGAGCTTATAACTATCTTACTTTCAACGAAAGTATACCATATCACAACGTGATACAGTCTCTCATGCTCATTGATAATGTTATGTACATTCAGTTTAAACTTTCCAACGGAAGCTACTTAAATTATAGTATTGTATTGTATATTCACTTTTATTAAAAATACTATTATTCTTTAATAATTTCCCAAATAAATATTTTCAACACTTTCATAACATAACTATGTCGGGAACTTCAGCAGAACCTGCTGGCTGCTCATTCCTGTACAATTTGTACATATATCCGAAAATAAGCAAATATTGCATCTGCATGCTGAATGAGAACATATATGTATTACCAACCCTATTCAGAAAATTGGTAACGCTAGTTTCAGCAATCTTTAAGCTTATCGCTTGGCAATAAATGTTATATGAAATTTTTGCCGTCGGCATTTTAGTAGGAGGCAATTTTTTATGAAAAATAATAACCTGTCTGTACTCAAAGACCAGACTATGCGAGCAACATGGGCAAATAGCATAATTATTATAAATAATTACAAATTAATAATTCTACCAGGTATATAATAAGTTTGTTAGAACACTATGATATAAAATACCAACATGAAGATTCCCAGGGCCCAGCCCAGGGTATGTAGCCCAATCAGGACAAAAATAGCACCTGATAATACTAGCACTACTTAAGCCTTTTGTCATGGTCTATAGTCTTGTGTCTGAGTAACAATTAAAAACATAGCAAGGGTTGCAATATGTGCAGGACAGGAGTGATGGCAGATATTTGTCCATCTATATAAATATGATATTAGGATATCACTATGGGAACTGAGACACTAATATACATAAGTCTTTTGAAACTGGCAGCACTCTTACTGCAGTTTACACCGTTGGTGTTTAAGATTGCTTATAATGTACTATTGTATGTACAATTCATATTTTGTGATAATTAAATTCTCAAGTTTTGTATCCCAGTAAAGTACCTGAAAATATTATTTCCATCCTGATAACAATAATAATAAGCCTACGGAACGTAGACGACAAATGGGAGCATTCGACGCATTGCTATAATATTTGCGCAGGCGTCCTTATTTCTAACAGACCTCAAGTCCAGGTTACCATTACATTAAATGAATATGGGGTAATGAAAACAAAAATAAATAAATAATTGTAGTCAAATGACTTTATCCATGTGAGTACAAAAGAAAACAAGAAAATTTTCAAAAGTACCTACTTAGTAGAATTACCAGGTAGATCATTTAAAGAAAAAGAAAACTTATTACTAGGTTTATTGATAGTTATTAAGCATAATTGAAATTACTTCTATTTTCAGTAAGCAAAATAAATAAAGTACAGATAGCCTCATCACTTCATGAAAGTAAAATTATTAATAGCCCATACCCCATTGTCTAAATATGTAATTTGGAAGGTTCGATTTCTAATCTAATCTAAAAATAAATCTCATAATATGATTACCAACATCATTACTAAAAACAGTATAATGTGGAAATACCTTTCCTCAAAAGACCATTAAGGTACTCAAAATAACAATAAAAATCCGGCCATGAAAGGTTGGAATGCTTAGAAAGTCCTCAAGTCAAGAATATTGTCTCTAATTTTTAATACATTAACAATGTATAATTATTAAGTTTTTAACCACTTTTATTTCTTGTCATTAACTTTACATTTGGTACATACTCATGTGCCTCTTTAAACCTAAACATTTTATTACTAAATGTTATTTTTAAGTATGTCTATCTTACTCATGCATACATATGCTAAGCTACGAGTACCAACGCTTGTTACTTAGTCCTGTAACTAACTTATGTATCATCAACATCAAATGTCTGATTGACATTGGACCTAAAAAGCTTGTTAATACTTGGTAAGAAATAGTACCTATATGTGCATGTGCAATGATTGTCAGCGTGTCTAACATTTACATATAATGCAAATAAATATTTACTGTCTAAATGGGTTATGTTATCTAAATATGTTTTATATTCTCATATTATAGTCTACAGGACACAGTAATTCAGGGGAGACCCTCCAATATACAACATCTCACAAACATCAAACTAAAAAATCAAGTAAATAGGTATTATGAGTTCCAATAAGTTCGAGTGATCAATATTTTAAGAACTTTAAAATATATGATAGAAATTGGTTCTGATCTTTAAAATTTGCAATATATTACTAAAGACTACCAAGTTTTTAATTTCACTGATCATTTTCTGTACATTTTTAAGTAGTTAATAAAAATGTTTGAAAGGGTTTTTGAAAAACAACAATCTTATGCCTAGAACTAGAACGAACATACAGTTAAATTAATCAAGTGAGGCCCATTATTTGGGTGTTCTTATGCATAAATGCATATAGTATCGAGTATTAAAACCATATGTATAAAGATGTATTATTTATTTACCTAGCGGTGAGGAGTACTGCATCATAATATAAGTCTGTGACTGTAAGAATAGATAGTCATGCCAGAAAGGAACTGCAATAGCTACGATCTTTGATATGGGTGTCCTTCGTATGGAATGGACACCCTTTGATTTCAATAAAGGTACTGGCCACCCAAATCATCTGGAGGTGTTTATCTTTACTATTTATTTGACAAAAGATATTTCATGCACTGGCATATAAAACAAGTCTAACTAACTGTTTGAAATACCCTATTTACACTGTTTGATGTAGGTATTGAGATTCGGCAGTAGCGAAAAAATATAACCTAACTTTTGAAGAACGGAAATATAGATCGCTTCATTGTTTGTTTTATTATGATAAATAGATTATGTAGATAGCCACGAGTCTGTTTTTCAAATAGGTATTTACATACTCACTCACTTAAGTATCTTTCATTTTGGGGACCCAAAGTAGGTACACCGATACTGTTGCACTGCACAAGGAGGGATTTCGACCATATATGTTGTAGTCCACACTTATTTCAAGTTTTATATTCATTTGCCACTGTTGAATCATCCTTTTTAGCAAGTTTTATAGAATAAAATGATTAAAAACTTGGATATCAACAAAAAAATATCGCGTCGGAGGGCGCGAGAACTAAGAATGACAGTTTGGTGTTGCCAGGATGTTATTTTCTTTTTATTTAGCTTTGAATACGCGTCAATTGGGCCGCAAGACTAACGAAGCTGCATAGTTATATTCGAAACAAATATTACATACAATTGTAAGTATATTGGGTTGAACCGTGAACGGAATCTGCACTCAATGAGAGTGTGGTATGCATTTTATAGTTGCATCTAATAACTAAGAACGACGTCGTTCGGTCGTCCCTCCCTACTGAAATTAAAAATTAATTTCACGGCATGGGAAGCCGTAAATCAAACCGCCAGGCTACCCCGGCACTTTGCTGAGTTTTATTTAAATTTAGTGTTTAAGATTAACGTCACTGGAATCCCACTCGAAATGCGTAAGATGCCGCCAGATGTCCGTGGCATTAGTATGCGGCCGCCGTCTGTTCCAACATCAAGAATGCTAGCGACGGTCTGTACAAATGCCATCGAGTGCACGAACTGGATGCAGGTGTGTGTACAGACCGACCGACATTTCTAATGCTTAGAATAGACATAGAAATTGTGATCGTAAAGACATTGCGCGAAATTCAAAGGGTCTATAATGCAAGACAGAAACTGTGTCAAGCCACTGTAATTTTGTGCCCAGAGTTTTAGGATCTTCACTTCACCCAACAGTTCCTTAAAGTTACGATAACTTACACTAGGTTTACTCAATCTAGTCGAGAAAAAGCTTCGGACGGGTCGTGTGCTATTTACCTGTAAAATACATTAGAACCAAAGACATCATGAAATAGTTGGAGGCCCTAGCACCTAGCTGGAGAAAGTGTGGTGTTTTAGTCATCTATTACAATGTTGTATTAACTTACCTACTTAAGTATTTTACTTTTAATGGCGACTGTCATTGTCTTAGGCCCGGTTCCTATATCCACGAAACGCCTCGTTTTGCCTACGGACGGTTGATTTTTGACATTTGTTCCATAGAGAATCTGTCAAATTTTAACCGTCCGTAGGCAAAACGAGGCGTTCTTTGGATATATAGGAACCGGGCGATAGTAGCCGATGCCCGCGAACTTCGCCCCGCGTAGACTTAGAATTTGCGTACCCGATGATACTATACATGTAGATAGGTAGTTATAGTTTTAGAAGCATTGAAAAATTGGTTTGACCCGTGGAAATCCCATTCCCGCGGGAACATAGGGATAAAAAGTTATCCTATGTTATTGCCCGCGTTTCAAACTATCTCCATACCAAATTGCATCCAAATCGGTCCACTCGTTGCGACGTGAAGGAAGGACAAACAAACACACTTTCACATTTATAATATTAGTATAGATTATCTAATTCTGAAATCGCTTGCCTTTAAACCATCGTGTTTTAGATAATATCTCGCTGACATAGGTAGGTACTAGACTAGACTACTAGTAAATCAAAATAGCTTGATAGTGATACCTGAAGGTGATATTTTCTGGGGCAATCGTGTGTAACCTCTGTCATTGTCATGCAATACAATAATATACTTCGCCAGGTATGACAGTCCGTATTCTGTAGTAGTGTGGGTGTCACCCTAACGTCATTCGCAGTGCTGTGTGTTGTAAGTGGTGTATTAAAATAATCCCCGACCCCCATGTATCCTGTGAGTGTTTCATTAAATCATTACGTTCATTTATTTTTAACTTGTCCCATTTTGTGTGCTTAACAAGTAAATGACAATTGTAATACGCAAATAATTTATTTCGCATTTAAATGGCAGCAAATATTTCCTTCATTTTTGTTTTATTGCAATAAAATGGCAACTCGACTTTGACGTTACGGTGACACGTCACCCGGATCGGCAGACCTTGTTTTCTTAGACCATGTGTCATTGTCATTGCTGAGGTCAAATAAAAAGCAACCTTTCAAATTACCGTTCTTTTATACGTAAGTAAGTATTTGAATCGATATAAATGAAACACAATGAAGGTACTTAACGCTTCCTGCCCTCTCCGCTTCCGCTGCGAATCTATTACTTACCGTGTTTCAATGGACTTGAAGAAATATTGTATTGTCACGACTTTTTATATAAAAAAATCAGTACAAAAGTGTGACCAGCGTGTTCAAGAGATAAAGTGTACGAGGCGAAAAATGTAAGGACCATTACTATAATTAGAGGCCTAGGAAGGTCCAACCTGACTGTAATGTACGAAGTTAGTATCATTATCTATATACATTACGGATGACGACAGGGTGAAGAAATCGAAATTCTAATTAGTCCGTCAGTCAGGCAATAAAAAAATATTAGACACGTATTTTTTGTTTTATCAAATTAACAAAGAATGACTAAGTTAAAACGCATTAAAGTTGGAGAGTGGGGGCTAACTACGTCACCGTTAGGTATAAATCGTACCTAACCGTGACGTCACGCGACATTTCAACTCAATATATCTCCGTATAAGTTTGATTACGTGAAAAAAGAAAAAATACGTGTCCAATACTTTTCAATAATCTTCCTGATACACTAAGGAAAAAAAGTTGTCGTCATCCCTATAGTCAGAGCTCAGAGCCATGAAGGTGCCATACATATTAAAACTAAACGTGATATTACCGACCAAAACAACCTATATCATTTTCAAAAATTCATTTGTGCATCTTAGCATGGTAAAAAAGTTGCCAATCTCTTTTGTAGTTTTCATGAAGGCCTTTTCTGAACCTTTTAGCTATAAGACAGTATTTGATTAGAGATGTATACAATATACAATACAGGGTAAAGCAAAACGTTGTGAAGATATTTTACCCACGGAATCAGCTATCGATTCTAAGCATGTTTTCGGGTTATTTTTTTTTTCAATTTGGTAAAAAAAAATATTTTTGTATAGGATTCATGTATCGCTCACACCATCAATCTCATACAGGTAAAAAAAAATACCAATTCGAGAAAACTTAAAAACCTAGAAAACATGCTTACGAACGATAGCTCATTGTGTGGATAGTCACAACGTTTTGCTTAACCCTATATTTAGGTACTCATTTATTTAAAAACATTTTAAAAAGCCCTATCAATTGGCTACAGAGCCACAGAATATTTAATAGTAAGTACCACAGAATGGCCACGGAATCACCCGCCTGAATCTAGCCGGCGCGCAACTCGCGTCCAATTCGCTCTTACCCTCATTTGTTTCATCCGGAGATGGAGAGTGGATCATTGGCCCGCGTACTGGTACACACACATTTACAAGTGTACATACGCCGTCGCATGCAGACAGACGTCCTCGCACGCAAACATTGACATTGCATTCGAATTGTGTTTGAAACATTGATCTATGAAGTAAGGGTTCACATTTCACAATCAGCCGGAGAAAAATGGCCCCGTCAAAACGGGTGCCCGAACAGCTCGGGCACCCGTTTATTAGCATATTGGAACGTATTTTCTTATGTCAGTTTGCTCCATATATTTTGACATATTCTGTTAGGCACTGTTCGTCCATATGTTATTACTTATTATAAGTCAATGGTTCGAAATCGTGCTTTTATAGGCCGTGTCCGCCGTGTGACAGAGCGCGATCGATCCACTAATTACATTGTAGTGCTTAGTGCCATAACCGGCGGTGCCAGCTGCGTCCATTGCCAAGTTGCCAGCATTGCCAAGTTGTTGGCAATGTTGCGACCTGTGCCGTTCTGTGCAATTGCATTTTATTTGAACACTAGTTTAAAACTGGGGATTCGTCTGCGTGGAATTCCGTAATTAACTTCCATTACATTTTACAGTCCGGTTCTGTAATATGTGTACTTTTGCTCCATATCACATTGAAAGAAGGTGCAAAGGTGTACCTACTATAAATGAACTCGACTTTCCTCGACTGTACCAAATTAAAGGATGCTTTCCTGAATAGAAACTACCGACTCGTATTCTACAGTCTCGACATGGCTTCTAGCTATCTCCACGAGTTTCATGTAATGTAAATTTTGTAATTATGTGGAAATTTTGAAAAAAGGCCTTCTGCTGGAGTTTGTTGCGCCGCTTCTTCTCAAGCAATGGGTCTAGGAAGCGCTGGTAAATTCTTTTTCTGACGTGTAAAAGTGCCCCTATGTGGCCAATTTGCTGAATAAATGATTGAATTTGAATGAATCAAAATTGTATCAGTTTAAGCTTGTCGCTTGACAGACAAATGCAGAAATGCAGAAAAGCTTGTCGCTTGACAGACAAATGGACTTTCCTTCCGGAAAAGTAACATTCTCTGACAAGATATTGGACATGATAATAATTATCTCACTTGGTATTTCGATATCATATCTTATTCTCTAATTACTGTACTTTTATAATAGAGATGTATAGAGAAAAAAACACCGTTCTTTTATTAAAAAGATTGTATTTTATGAAAGAAAACATGATCGTGATGAAGAATTTAATAAAGCGAAATCAGGTTTCAAAGTTTTGAAGTCTTTCAAGACTTCTTATTACTTACTTATTTCGGAGAAACATGTCTACCTATAACTCCATTTTGAGTAATACTTCAAACCGCCGCGCCTTGACAAATCATAGAATAACACTTTTAAGGCCCTTCCCTGACCCAGCATCGTCAAATTGCTCATTTAAGATCATACTTTTCTAAGAAATGTTAAAAGTTAAAAATATGAAAAAAACATATGTGATATTTGATTATATCATCCTTCCATTGACAGCTTTCGATACACGTTTCACGAAACTTTGCTCGATACAATTTAATTCCAAAGTAACCTCTAACTCGGACCGCTAATCCAACTTTACTCCAGTTTATTATATCAAACAGTGTAAAACTAATTATAACACAAAAAATATCCATATTATATGCATACATCGACAGCTTTATAAATGCCATTTTTTTAGACGGTATTTTTATAGAAATTAAAACGTGTTAAAAAGTAACTAAATCGGGCGTTCTGTGCGTAGCGCTTTCTCTTTCACTCGTCCCACGAGTGACAGTGACGGCTGAGCTGGGTCTATGAACCGCCTTAAGCATAAGTAAACAATGACCTAAATAGGTAGCGACGTTCTTTATTCTTCATCTCTCTGCCACCCACAGTTTGTGACGTTGACGTCACATCCGAGTGGGCCGTCTGATGACGTCATAGTTTCCAGACATTACTCGCTGTCAAGTTCAAGCTATTTAGCATTTAGCTACTGTCGTGCGCAGATAATAGACACTGTATAGTGTGTCTGCCAAGTTCAGAAAATGCAGGCAGATTTATTTAACATTTGCTCGCAGGACTGACGGCCGGGGCCACTTGTTATCGAGTGGTGTCCGCGAACCGGGAGACCAGCTGTCAGTTGTCCTTCAACAAGATGGAGCGACGACGAATGAAGGTCGCGGGATTCCAGTCGAAGCGAGTAGTACATGACGGTCTGAGTGGCAAGCCTTGGGCAGATCCTTTATGTTCAGCAATGGATGTCTTCCGGCTGAAATGACGGTGATGAAAGTGACATCTCTCTATACCATATTAACATTACGTGTTTGCAATGGCTCTCACTGCCCACATTTTTTGCAAATAAGTATTTATTAAAGCAATATTGACTTAAGCTAGCAGGCAAGAATAAATATCCTAAGTGCTCACGTATTAGCATTAATTAGTTTAAAGAACACATTCTCCAAACGTGTCTTCGTGCCGGTGTCAAGTATAAAATGTAAGCTTAGAAATCAAGATAACGTACCTACTACTTAATAATGATATTTTAAAGATTCCTAATTTATTTTATGTAACAGACAAACAGAGACAGTCTGAGTGGAAAATGCTTTTTCAAAACCAGAAGCATCGGCAATGTGTTTCATGTTTCGAAGATATTTAATGAGAAAAATCATATTGTAGCTTATGAGGGAAAATTGCAACAGGTTTGCGAAGCTGGGGACATTGAAAGAGGATTATACGAAAAAAAACTGTTTAAGGAGGTAGAACTAGTAAGATTTTGAAAGTTGATTAAAAAACGCTAATGGGTAACAATTGACAAAAATAAACAGCAGATGGCGTTTCAAAGAAAGGTTCAATTATCACCGGATAAACATAGCCGTCGTCAGATACAAGTTACAATACAATACAACGCGAGAGGGATGCGCACTGACAATAAATAAGGACGTGTCATTATCATTAATCCGGCCGCGGGACGGTTTGATTTACGGCGAAACGCCGGCCGGATAGTGCGCGCTTAATCCAGGACGATTTGGGTCGCTGTCGGCTTGGCGACCATTTACAATTTTGCTAACGTTTAAGCCTAGCCTCATTTGTTACTACAGTAGATACAGTTAAACTCATGTCACTGAACATTATATAGTAACTTGTCATTTTAGTGTAAGTAATATTTATACTTATCTAGAATGAAAGCGATTTGAACTGCGACAATGACCTGAAATGTTCAATATACTACAACACTAATACTAACTCTTTATTAAACATTAAAAAACATGTACCTGAATATAAAGAACAAAAAGAAAGGTCCATTCGCTAAAAAGCGATCGTTTCCAGACAATGAAAAGTAAGTCACACAGGAAATTATTTAAGGCTAAATGATGCAATCGATACGACAATATGTTTGACCAGCATAATTATTATTTATAAACAAAACTTGCAACTCAATCGTCAACCTACATGTTGAAATCGTAACGATAGTTGATACGGGACGTTTATGGATGATTCTCTTGTTTTAGTTCGTTTTAAATAAGTAAATACTTACGAGTATAAGTATTTCGAATACTTTTCATTTCAGTTTAGTAAATAAAGATACTGTAAAACTGGAAAGGACATAGGATGGTTTTCCTCATGTAAATAATCCTCCATAGGGGTCAGAATAAGAGAAGAACTAAACTTGGTAGGTACTAACTAAGAAATTCACCAAGCAAAAGATAGTTTAGAAAAGATTAAAGCGACTATTCTTACTTCAGCTGGGCGGTCATGTTTATGTAATAAGAGCTTCAACTTCGTCCGTTTTTTTTGCTGTCTCGTATCCTGACAGATTATCTTTCTTCAGAGAAAACGGTTCCAAAGCTCCGACGTATTAAATATCCTCTTTAGTATCTTGTTTGTGATGATTGATACTTGTTCAGTGGGGGAAGAAATCATGGTGGCTGGCGTACTATGAATATTTGAACAGGACCAGTGTATTTTATAGATATTTTTGACCACCCAAAAACATATTGCGATATTACCTACTTCAATTTCTTTCCCGTTACGTTTGGAATGCTAACTTACTCGCCTCACTTACTTAACATTCTTTAAGCAATATAATAGTTATTTTTAAAGGTGTCGTTTTGAACTAAGTACCCTAAAGAGCTCCGAGTAGTAACATCGCGTAGAAGTGCTTCCAACTATAAAACTAGATAATACAGAGCCCGTTATTGTCTGAAGTGAGCCATCAAGCGACTATGTTTGCCACTTTAAGTAATAAACCCTGTTTACTACAGGGAATGGTGAGCCTTTAACAGCTTTGGGCGAATGGTTTTTTGGTTTGTCGTCAACTTGTTCAACCTTTTATAAACGTGTTATATATTGCTCAGTCTATGAACATTATCGTCTTTGTACCTTGCCGAAGTTGCAGACACGCAATGTAGTTACAGAATTTATTGCGGTGTTTTTGGTAAAGTAAGGTCTCCAGTTAAGATCTAGTTCTCAATTTACTGTATCGAAAGACAGAGAGGCGTTGGAGCCCTTGAATGCAGGAAAGTCGGCCTGTGATACACTTTGTCTGTGGTTGGCATTCCAGGAGGTACTTACATGATTTGATTTTTAATTGGCAAATCAAGTTTTTCTGTCATGCTAGCCACATACACGTAGGTATTACAGGCCTTAGGCACACGGCGGACACGGCCTATAAAAGCACGATTTCGAACACAATTGTTTGCGTGCGAGGACGTCTGTGTGCGTGCGAGTAATATCTGTACGCCTGTAAATGTATGTGTACAGTGGTACTGGTACACACACATGGAGCAAGAGCATTGGCCCGCGTAGTGACGCGGCCCAATGATCCACTCTCCATCTCCGGATGAAACAAATGACGGTAAGGGCGAGTTGGGCGCGAGTTGCCCTCGTGCTAGATTCAGGCGGGTGATTCCGTGGCCATTCTGTATATTATGTAGTACTATTAAATATTCTGTGCCTTAGGGTACCGCGTCGTCAACGCTATGCATCATCCCAAATTAGTTTACCCAATCATAAACACTAGCACTAGCACCTATAAACACTCCTTATCTCCAGCCTGTTGACGCATGCGCCCTGCGATGATGGATAAGTAGCGGCAATCGGCGGCGACATGTTGATGGATCAGGATGTACCTACGTCGAGCACTCACCGAGCCGTTGCCCCGAGTGCGGTGGTGACCGATCACTGACTTGTGAGTACCCAACTCATAAATGGGGGAAGGCTTTCCTATGAGTAAGTTGCTGAGGACGTGTTTGCGTTATTTCGTTGGTTGAATACTTAGGTTACTTAGGGCTGATTTTTCAATCGTCAGATAAAATTTATTCGTCTGATATTCCATACAAAATTCAGAGAAAAACGACTTTACATAAAATAATAAAAATTAAGGCTTAAGCAGAGTGGCGGGAGTATTTTCCATATTTTATGTATACTAGAAAGAAAACAAACAAAAGATAATTTTGCACCTAATATAGATATAACTTACCGACTCAGAGTGTCTTATATGGTATGTTATTTAGATAGATAACAGACCATATAAGACACTCTGAGTCGGTAAGTTTTTTAATAAATACCTCTACATTAATATCAAAACATTTTCAAGTCTTTCTTACTTAAATGTAGTTTGGAAATAGAACAAAGCTGGCAGAAGAGGAAGGTTTCGAGACTTGAAACCTAAAAATAGGCTAGAATCTTCTGAGAAGCTTGCGCTCCCCGCCGCAAGACCCGTGGGTGGCGGCGGGATATAATCATAGCGATAAGGCCTGCGTGTGCGCAGCATAAATTAAATAATCCCAGAAGGCAACGTTCACAGGATTTCCTTGCGCACACAATGGAGATGCCCAGTGCCAGTGCCAGATACTTACTGGGTGTCTTTCGACCCAGTTTATCAAACGAGAAATAATTTAAATTAATATATTTCATAGCTGCACGCTTGATTTTTAGGGTTCCGAAGTCCACAAGGAACCCTTAGAGCGTTATAACACTTGCGATTCGCGAGCGAGTTTTGTATGGAGGCGAACACGCCGCGAGTTCGCCGCGTACGAGTTTTTTATTGAAAAACGCTTTCAACTCGCTCGCAAATCGCAAGTGTGATAAGGCCCTTATAGTTTCGCCATATACATTGTCCGTCCGTCCGTCCGTCCGTCCGTCCGTCCGTCTGTCCGCACTATTGCTCGGAGATGCTTAGTTCTAGAAAGCTGTAATTTGGCATGAATATTCATATTAGTTACGCTGACAAAGAGGTACAATAAAACTTTGAAAAAATTTTTTTATAGGGTACCTCCCCTACTCGTAAAGTGGGGATGTAATTTTTATTTCTTGCGTACCCCATGGTGCGGCATATCGTTGAATATGTATTAAAAAAATATTGTGGGTTTGTTAAAACCATTTTTTTATTAAGTGATGCGTTTGTGAAATATTAAGCTTTAAAGTGCTATTGAGTCACGTGTCCCCCCCCCCTGCCAGCTAAATGGTGGTATTTGGATGGCTGAAAAAAAAACACGATTATGGCATATATAACGTAGTTGAAAGGAAAACTATCACAGCTAAGTAGGCTGTACAAACTTACGAGTCATAGTCGACCAACTTATGAAATGATTAAAAAACCAATGATTTTTCTCGAGCGGCAGGGGCGTCGGGCGGGCACGTCATACCACAGGCTAGCTAGATGCTAATAGGTCTTAGAAAGGTACTGTGGGCATCCTCAACTTCGGAACCCTATACTTTGCGCGTGGCCCGACACGCACTTGGCCGGTTTTTTTAAATCTTAATCTTGATCATGACGTTGTTGTGGGCGTGATTAAAAATGGCTGTATCCAATTTATTTTTTAAACGTTCTACCTATCTGGGATATAATACTATGTCTTACATGAGCTTTCGTTTATTTATGACTACAAACGCCAGGTTAAATTATAGGACAATAATAGCTGACTCTCTTTGGAATCGGCTCAATATTACATTATTACATGTGCGTCCAATATACTTACATTAAAGCATTGATCTATTATAAGTAAGGATTCACAATCAGCCGGAGAAAAATGACCCCGTCAAAACGGGTGCCCGAAAAGCTCGGGCACCCGTTTGGCCTTCGTTATAAAGTGGCGTTATTAGCATATTGGAACGTATTTTCTAATGTCAGTTTGCTCCATATATTTTGACATATTCGGTTAGGCACTGTTCGTCCATATGTTATTACTTATTGTAGGTCAATGCATTAAAAAGTTTTTTACCGCTTCCGCATATCTATCACGGGTTTAGTTAGCTTTATTTCAGTTCTCCTGAACTTTTTTGTTCCCCGTAGCACATAGGGACGTAGACATAGTCAACTATAGCCGATTGGGCCTTCTGTCCCCATTTATTTTGCGGCACAGTGTGGTTTATTATTTCCTCCAATTAGCCGACAACGCCGGGGTTGGCAAACATCCTGCGCGTGAGCAAGAAGCCGCAAAGAATGTTTCCAAAACAACTGCCTTTCCCAGCCGCAGGTTTTCCAATATTTTACCTCCAGGAATGTACAAAATGCGCTTATATAACTGCTAAGTAATAAAGGGCATAAAAACAGGAGGATTTTTTGAAACCGGCCGAAGCTAAAAATAAATCGAAAGAGTACCTAAGTAGTCATCATCATCATCATTTCAGCCGAAAGACGTCCACTGCTGGACTTTCCGGCCCCATCGGATCCGCCATCAGTCCTGCGAGCAATGTGCCCCGCGCACTGCCACTTAAAGGGGCGCAATTCTTCGGGCTATGCCGGTTCTATCACGCAGAGAAACCCCGAGCCCTCTGGGTGACTTTCAAAGTAAGTAGGTAGTACTTTTATTTCAATGCGATCAAATCATGCTATAATCAGGCCTAAACATTCAGCAAAGTTTTGAAAATGAAATGTAATCTTTGCATAAGACCTGACAGTTTCAAATTCCCCGATGAAAGCGCTGGCAGACGCCCTATAAATGGTCTTTGTTCTCCTTGAGCATTGAACGGCGATATCATTTGTCACATTCAAGTCGACGATTGTGCCTGTTCAAGACACCTGGTTATATGTATAGAATTATATGTACTAACTGCTTTTTACTTATAAAAGAAAATTTTAGGTTCAGGTTTACTCGTAGTGCACGATTTAATCTAAGCTTAAGTACGGAGGGTCAACTAACGCCCACTTGCACCAAGCCGCTAACCTCGGGTTAGGCTCTTAATTCAGGGTTAGTTGTATCAAATTAACTCCAATTAGAGGCTAACTCGAGGCAAGTGGCGAATTCAAATAAGTCGTTAAGTGGGAAAAGTATGAGATATTGAAATCATATTGTTTATTTTATTTATATTGTCATTTGTAAGGACTTGAAGACTGGTCATTTTGTATGAATATGAAAAGAAAGGGTGCCATCTATTTGGCATAATTCTTTTTGTCCGAAACTGTTTACGCATAACAGGCTTCGCATAATTTATCTACGCCGAATCTTGACTTTGTCGAATTTTTATTAAGCATAATTCTTTATTGGCCGAATGGGTGTTTACCCGAATATTGTCTTGGCATAATGTTGACTTGGCCGAATTTTATTATGCATAATATTGTTTGGCATAGTAGTAATTTAGCAGGATTTGGATAGGCCGAAATATTATCCGAATTTATGTCAGACACAACAATTTATGTAGGGACGGTGTGCGGTAACACCCAAAGTTTGGAGCAAAGCCGACTCGCATAAGTTAGGTTAGGTTAGTTTTTATATAAGTAAACGAAATTATCAGTTAGTTAAAGTCCCAACCCCCCCCCCCCCCCAATTTAGGTAATCATCAAATAAAATCGGCGAAAATAAAGGTATGCGAAAGTAGTTTTCGGCGTAACAAATTTCGGCGAAAGTAATTTTCTGCCTTAATAATATTCGGAGTTCGAAAATTATGCGTGAGTACTATTCGGCGTAAATAGATTATGCGTAATAGAATTCGACGAAAAATCGTTATGCGAGATTAGTTTCGGCGTAAACACTATTATGCCTATACTGATTATGCAAAATCGAATTCTGCCAAAAAAAAATATGCGTAGACAAGGGGAACCGAAAAGAAACACCCTAAAAAAGTGCATTCGTGTCGTGTAACAAATCAACTCTATGCGTTTTCCCATCCAACAAACTCAATGTTGTCAATTTTATTATCTCGCTGTCATTTACAGATGGATAATCAATTCGTCGGTCACATTTGGTTATGACGCGGCGTCACACAATGAACGTGACATGACGATACGACGGCGGCGAACAATCCTCGATCACGCAGCTGAATCACCCTTTCGGAACCTGTCAAACCAAACAACGCCGGAGATTGGGAATGGCATGTGACTTGAGCATACTATTATTTATTCTACGGCTTAAGGCACAAAAGAGGCAGAATTACAACCATACGGCTTACAGAGGACATGTTTTAACCCTACAAGATCGTACTGATGCATAATAAATCCTTGACAAATATTAAATAGACGCTTATTTTTTTGCTTGAAAGGTTTCCACGCTACACGAATATTATGTATAGATATATATGTATAGGTAAGGCTTCCCTAAAAGATTGTCACGTCTGATACATTTTGTTAGTAGTTGTTATTCAACTGCCATGAATATTATATACCGTGCACGTACGTGCAGGTTTAACCTACCCTAAAATAAAAATACATATAAGCAAAAACAGCAAACGGCCTGAAGGGTCAAATTGCGACGCGAATAGAAATAGAAATCAATACGGGACTATAAAAAACTAGACAAAGGATGATATGTGTGAAATTGGGGATTTTTCTTAGGGTGATTTTTTTTAAGTACTATGAACGTTACCTATTTTAGCAATGAAACTCCACGGTCGGTCCCCTCGATTCTTCACTGCAGACTAATTATTATATGTACAAACAGTAGGTACACCTAACAGTTACGATTTTTCCGATGAAAGTCCATTCTCTTTCATCATAAATTTTTTCAAGAATTCTTACTGCGTATTACCTAATAACCTAGATGCATCAGGTTGCGAATGCATCCCATCCGGATCTGTAAAAACAGGGATCTAGAATTCTAGAAAAAAATATTTTCTTTATTAAAAAAACAGGATTCTCAAAATTCAGATATTTTATCGAAATTCGAATACCTATCAGTCCAAAAAACGCTCTAAAGTCTAACTTGTTAAAATCTACACCAGTTCCTAATCTCAGTTGTATATGACTTGTCCATCAAACTTGTAACTACGTCACAACCTGTCTACTTTCTTCCATGCGTTGCATCTCATCTCGTTACGGCTCGGGTGTCGGCAGGAAAGGCGTCATCCGAGCCTCGCCGCGCCTTCTTGGGTTTCCCGTGTTTTGAAGAGGTCGCCTTGCCTGCAGCACCGGTAATGCGATCGCTGTCTCCACTTGTGTTCAAATTTCACGTATTTGCATCGTGCACAGGTTGATGAACTAAAGATGCCAGCTAGGTATCTAGGGAAAGAACGGAATCCAACCAAAAGGAACGTCAAATCAAATCAAATAAGTATCATTTATTTGTCATAACTCAGCTAACTCAGGTCGCATCATGATGGTACAAATTTTATGTCCTGCCGTGCCTGCCGAGTTTTGCCGTAAGGCGTACAAATAGCTGACAAATATAGCATGCAGCATGAATTTAGTCAAATAGTTTCATCATCTAAATATTCATCAATTGAGTAATAGGCTTTACTTATAAGAAATGTGAAAAAAGTCACACTGTGAACAAAGTCTTCTTGTCTGAGAAATGTTTAGCAAGCCGTCTACGACTGAATTTGACGTATCTGACATGTAAAAGTGCCAAATGTGCCCAATTTGCTAATTCATCATTGAATGGTAAGCCACATCAATCTCGCTTTTTCCAGGTTTGCTGTCAAAGTAAAGACGCGCAAATGACCAATCTATTTTTAGAATAATCAAAGGCTGCAAAGAACACACGGCAAAGAACTGCAAGGCACGGGTTTTAAAACTTCTGTCTTAACACATGATTAAACTCCTTATTGAAGATCACCGGTTCTACGGAAATACTCGAATTAATGTACCCACCCCTAGCATTCTTATAAGGCTTAAGTACCTAAAGCTTAGCTGCGTAATATTAAAAAAAAAAACGAAATTGCTTTTGAAGCGGGCTTCTATAAGTTTTTAATAAACGAATAATTTAAGTTGGCCAAGCCGCTTGGTTCACCGATATTACTTTGGTATCAAAAATGTTTGTAAATTATTGCGACATCGTCGATGGAAAACAACAGGATTTAATTAAAATACTTTATTAAATAATAGGACAGTTAATAGGTTCCTTTTGATTTATGCAAATTGGATTTTTTTGGTTTGAGACATTTTGACAGGTCTTGAATATTCAAATCGATGGATATTGTACTTTTCCTCTGTCTTTAGAGATTAGCTACGTGAACTTGGCCCGTCCAATTTGAATAATTTAAATAAGTAAATGATTATTTTCTCCACCAAAGTTAAGAACTGAATTTTTTACTTAGCCCTTTCTAATTTAAATATTTAAATAAATAATTATGTTTAGCAACAAGAGTAAAAGAATAACTTTTACTTAAATAAATGGTTTCAACTAGGTGTATTGACAACTTTGTAACATTTTGAATTGATTGTTGTTAGTTTGTACTTATGATGAGTTAAGTGAAGTATAAGTAAATGGTTCAATAAAGGTTCATCTCATGCAGGATCTTAGAACCTATAGTGAAACCCAGCTTCGTTTCCTTTCAAAAAAACACACTTGTGTTTTAAGGCCCCTTATTACTTCTAACAGTTCCATACGAAATGCCATGAACTACTATTTCTCACGGTACGGCATACAAACAAACGATCCTTCATAAGAATCATAAGCTGATCAGCTGTCAGGAGTTACTTTATAAAGCATCTTTCGATCAATAGCCGTAATCCTGGACGCGGCCGTCTGTGCGTCGTTACATATTGATGTCCCTTTAAGAATCACGCTCTAAATGGATGTCATTGAATTATAGAATTCCGTGCATTTATAGAAATCCGGTACCTGTCTGTACATGCGTTTTTTATTTGCTCTTGTTTTTGTTCCTAATTTAAATTTCAATATGTTGTGATAGATGGTTTTAGACAGAGAGACCAGAGCAGAATCTCGTTGACTACGTTTAACTGGCTTAAAATAAATAGGTTGTGGTCGTGTGTAACGAGATTGCGCTCTGATGATAATGATGTCTGCTAATCCGTCTACCGCGTCACCCAAAATAATATCTGTTGTGTTCTAACGTCAAGTGTAAAAGTTAAGTTTGAGTTGTTATTTTGTCTTCATGCTACGTACTGACTAGTTGTCTTAGGCCCGGTTCCTATATCCACGAAACGCCTCGTTTTGCCTACGGACGGTTGATTTTTGACATTTGTTCCATAGAGAATCTGTCAAATTTTAACCGTCCGTAGGCAAAACGAGGCGTTGTTTGGATATAGGAACCGGGCGTAAATCGTCATTTGCTGCCAAGCACTGTGATTGTACTTCCGAAAAAGATTTTGTTGTATTTATAACACTTATTTATGGAGATATAGGTCTGGAAATTCATTAAGTCTCCCGAAAGAAGCTCGAAAAAAAAACCAGCTGCGCCTGCGTATGAATTCACTAGGGGTTTTGAAGTGAAACGTAAGTAGGTATGTATTTAAAATCAAAACGACTACCTACTTGTAATTAAATGGTAAGGTTAAGAACCATTTTTGTTACCAATAATAATAGTAATTAAGTTAACGAGTCGACGTAAATTAAGTACTGTTCATTATTTACCCCAATTACGGCTCAACTTGAAACAATCCCGGCGCCACCTCATGCATGCACGTTGGAAGGTTCCGTACCATGGACGGTGAATCAATTAAGATGCACCTACAGACATCAGCTCTCATAAAGGCTATAGTTTAAAGAACAAGTAGAGTAATTCAACATACTTACTACTACTACTACAGCCTATTTGCGTCCCACTGCTGGGCACAGGCCTCCCCTCATCATGAGAGGGTTTGGGCTATAGTCCCCACGCGGGCCCAGTGCGGATTGGGGACTTCGCACACATCTTTGAATTACTTCGCAGATGCGTGCAGGTTTCCTCACGATGTTTTCCTTCACCGAAAAGCTCAGTGTTAAATTCAAATTCAACATACTTGTATAACTATAAATTAGTACTCGTACGCTAACTCGAAGCCAATACAAGGTAGGTAGGTTAGGTATAGGTATATTACTTTGAGCCTTTTGTGAAAAACAACGCACCAGAGGGGACCGAATAATTGCTGAGAAATGCCAAAAAACTCAAGGAGCCTATGTTGTGTTAGAAGGTCATCTTTTGAAACTGCAGTCATTTTAACCTCGTGCCTACTTGCTTTCAATTTTATTCGCTTAATTTTAAATCTTATGGAACGTATGTAAAGTTATAACTCATTTTTATCTCATGTCCTTTCCAAAGGAAGGATAAATATTTCCAGTAACTATTTGTGTTCTTGATTTCCCTTCTGACAGGTAACGATACCTTTCAGTGTTCATGTTACATAGTAGGTATTTTTATTGCATTCACTTGAAAAAAATATTTAAAAGCATCAAAAGATGATAGATGTTTAAATTCGTGATTGGTGTTAATTTCAACTTAATACTTTAGAGAGAGAAAGTGACAAATAACAAAATAATTTTATGGATCCCGTTGCGGTACCCTAAAAATAAGTATAGTTTACGTCACATTTCAAAAAGAAGTAAGAGGGAGATTGAAAACAGTTTCATTCAAAACCGTAAGAAATCTAAGAGTAAGGTTCAAGTTAGAATTATATACTTTCGTGGAGGTAGAAATAAAATTAAATTTACGCCTAGATCGCGTGCAGGCTCTACAATTACGGGCTATCGAGCAGTGATCGTGTAGATTAAACATTATAAAACTAAAATAAATGACAAAGTGTGATCAATTGATTGACTATGGTGTCGATTTCCTTGATTTTAGAATTCTGGTGAAACGAGAAAAGTACTAAGGTGGGCATCGCCCACCATCACCACCACCTCACCACAATAGCTTATTTACGTCCCACTGCTGGGCATATAGAGCACAGCTTTCATATTACCGTCGCGAGAGGGTTTGGGCTCGAGTCCCTAACTCGGGCCCGTTCGTGTTGGCGAACATTGGTTGGTCATTGGTGTGACCAATCAAATTTTTCCCATGAAGTATGAAACTATGGCAGGTCCTTTCTATCGGTCTACCTTGTTAGGGTGCGTGTTGCGCATTCTCGACACGTTCGCCAGATCTGGGCGCACCCTTAATTAGTGGCACCGTATAAATAGTTTTCCAGCCCAACAGCAACAAATCTGCAATCTGTGCGCCCCTTTTAAGTCCTAGGGCTATGATATAACATAGGTGACTTTCTGTAGCAGTCTAATTTTCTAAATATACTCACCCTAAAACAATTTTGAATGTGTCGTATAAGTCAAAAGAAATGATTAAATCATTCAAAGGAATGTTAATGTCATGAGCATGAGCAATGACTTGAAAATGTCGTGTTGACGAGTCTAAAAACTGCATGCTAAATTAATTGCATGAGTAAGCAAAGAATTCTAACACGTTGAAATATGAAATGCGACTGTGTGTTCTCAATTATTCTCGTCAATAGGTAATATTTTAACATTTTAAATTAAGCCTCTATTTTTGTTTGCGTTGCTGATGTTTTCGAAGTCGGAAGTTATATTTCGCTTTCATAATCCATCACGGACTTAAATATAAAAATACAAATTAAAAAGGATACCTCACAAATCAGAAAAATCAGGCTTTTTACTAAAGAAATGTCTGAAATATAGGCAACAATAACAACACAACCCTCGGCATAGGCAGTTTCTTTGTTAGAGTTCCAAGTTTGTCAATACTGCACAATCGGGCGGAGAACAATGTTGCATTGTCGCGATCCGGGGAAACTCCAGCCGTATTGCAATCTTTCATGCTTGTGATTTATAGTTACAAGAAGGCAGGGATTAAAATACCTAAATTACATATACGGTGATATAGTGATCTAAGTAAAATCCGCAACTATTCATAGTTCCAGGGATGTTACGAACGGCACTTTTATCACGTAGTACGTATTACGAATGTAAATATTTTCTAGAAATAACATAAAAATCTCAACAAAAAATGGAACCAGTTGGTAAAAATAGTACCTATTAAAATAACGTCAACTACTAACGTAAGCAAAATTTAACTCGTACTCGTCATTTTATTTAGCCATCCAAGAAGACACTGGGTCTTCCCTCCAGACCTGTAAGTTCTTTAGTCAGTGTTTACAACAACATGCCAAAAAATAATACTTAAAGTATAAGTTCAATTCTTTCATTCAAACTCCAACAAATCCAAATCTGTTACAACATGTGCCACTTTCAAACGAAATCGAATTCAAACGTTGATCAGCCAGAAATATACTGCAACACCAAACGAAGTGATTCCAAAATAAACATTTCATCAGCCAAGCCTAATATGTCTGCCGTTTGCCTCTTCCGAGTGCTCCAATTTTCTCCCTGGTTTAGTCCCTTCAAAATAACGGCTGTCAACAACTTTACTCCACCTGCCGTTCTGAGCATTCTGTTCGGAACATTCTGGAAAAAAATATCTGCTAGCTGATAGAAAGTTTCACAGTCTGCTTTTCTTTAAATTAAAATTCCAACTTATTCTTTTTATTTTCATACCCTTAAGGGCTAATTTCTAACTTAAAAACTACTTTACCCACAGTGTTCAAATGACGTAATTTCAGCACTGACATTGTTCATCGATTCCTGTTTCAAACCAGTAAAATCTATTTTTACGTAGATGATGTATTCATTTAATGGTATTCGATAGCAACAGCATTTCATACTCCGACAGGACACGCCCACACAGTTGGGACAAAGGCGATGGATGCATTTATTTGAATGAGGACATGTCTTATCTATGGAGACGTCCACGCCTTTTCTATATGCGGGTGCAGTCATGTATAGAATTCGTCTAATGATATGGGTCTTAAGGGACAACTGGTGCTTTCAATTCCATATACGCTTTATAATAAAAATCAATATGTCGTCTGTTAAGCTGATCCTCAGCATTAAACTTTAAGTTTCCATATTTTTTCATCTCGTAGGTACGGTTACAAGATGTCCTTATTGCAATGGTCTACAGCTGTGTAAATTTTAAATCAGGTGAGTTATCTGCCTACTCTCAGTTTATTAAAGCAACATATAACATTTTTATGACAAGCTTCTGATGCTGGATTACCCGTAAAAGGTAGTTACTTTTGTAGTGCTACAGAATAACCATTTCTTGAGGAATCTTACTAATCTTTACTCTGCAGAAATAGGCCCGATAGCTAACATTTAGATTGACTAGGTTATCTAACATCTAATACGATGTCGTATTTTTGAAATAAATTAGTTTCATCATTCAAGTACCTACACTTAAATTAACATTCCGAATTCAGTCTAACTCTGGATTTATACCAAGCCCTAGTGAACAAAGTAATTCCGCGTCCCAGATTGCGTCACTAGCCTAGATGTTCCTGACGTCAGCGCCCGAAATACCGCCCACGACAACAATAGAGACAAAAGAGATTAGGAACCAAACAACTTTGTCCTTAAACGAACAATCACGACCTGAAGAAGCGTATTGTACGCAGTCACTGATCTAGATGAATGATACTGTGATTACAATGGAATGATCAAGACGGTTAGTAATAAATTTACAGTAACCTAGTTAGGGAATGGAGAATCGTTGTTATAGTTTTCGAAATGAATAGGTACATATTGTATTGATTGACATTGTAAAGCGCTACGTTACGAATCGTCAACATTTCCTGCCGAAGATTTCCCCCAAGGTTTCCCTTACAAACAAGCCGTTCTGGGTAGTAAGTAAAGGTAGAGGTAGATAGGTATGCATGATATATTATAATACAGGATGCTTGTAATTATTGACTTTATTTTGAATACCTGTTCGCTTGTTAATATCTGATGGCGACATACTATCTACTGCCCGCGACATCGTTAGCGTAGAATTCGGTTATTGCGTTTCCGGGAACTATACGTTTTCCAGTATAAAAGGTAGCCTATGGTCTTCTCCGGCACTTCAACTATCTCCACACCAAATTTCATCTAAATCTTTAATTAAGCGTGAAGAAATGTCATATAGATAGTTAGTTTCGTATTTATGATATTTTAATAGCATTTACTTATTTTTCATGTCTTTCTTTGCATTTGTAATACGTACCTACCTCATAAGATACCCTGAATGTATACCATTCACCTTTTCGCGCAATTTTGGCAATGATTCAAAACTATTGTTCGTCTGGGTCGTCCACAGCGTAGCGCGGCAATCTTTTGATGCAAACAATAGAGATCACAGTCCTCGTTTAAAATCTGTATGAGAAGCAATTTGTTCAGAATAGTTCATATCGTTTGTATTCTTCGTCGATTAATTACTTGTCGTGTTCGAAACAGATTTGAAAGATTTTTTTGTGAATGTGGGTTACAATGCTTTGCCGTCCGATTTATTTTTTATATTTATGTAGATAATCTGTACTACTGACTGACTACATGTAATAAGCTTAGAATCTTTGGAATACTTGGAAGTGTTAACTTGACTCCCTACTTTCATATTTCCTGTATAGTTGTTTTTCTATTTTGTAATAGGTTCCTTTAATTAACAATATCCAACTCATTTTGGAGATTATTCAATGTAGGTACCTACATGTGTAGTCAATACAAGTACATACTTACTCATCAGCGATTTATTCATGTTACTTTAATCATATCATAACTTAATGTAATACCAAAGAAAACAAAAGATGAACTTTAATCTAAGGAAGTGCTTTCCCAATTAAGTAACTATTAATTAATCGTTAATTCAATTAGATACTTAATTAGTTATTGATAATTGTCTGTTTTTCAATAAAAGTTATTTATGCTCTGATAAGGTTGAGGTCCTTGCGGGAACATTCTTCTTTGCGATTATAACTTAAGTTTATCAAATCACAACTTATTGGTTGTACAATAGTACAGCCATAAGGCCATCCCAAAGAAAAATGGCAACAGTATTTTCATTATTATCTATTTTGGGACGAGTTCTTGGTGATCGTTTTTGGGATTATCCCTACGTGACCCTTAACAATGATCCCGAATCAATAATTGATTGAAAGTTGTTTGTTATCCTCTAATCTCTACCTGTGCATTCAAAACATGGTAGAGGCCAATAATCCTACCTATTGCTATTGTAGGTTTACTTTTTCAAGTAAATTTTTTGAAGTTATAAGGGCTATAGTCCCCACACGGGCCCGGTGCGGATTGGGGTGAAGTCCCCAATCCGCACCGTCCAAATGCGTGCAGTTTTTCGGTGAAGGAAAATATCGTGAGGAATCCCTCACGATATTTTCCTTCATCGAAAAGCTCAGTGGTAAATTCAAATTGAATTTTGCACATAAATACATAATTTCTGAGGTGTGACTGGAGGAGTATGCGTGTGTCTATCTATGATAAGAGTTGTTTGTTAACGGGAGCAGTAAATGAAGCACTAATGTAAGTCTGTCTGTTTATGTAGAGTTTATTGAAAAAGATAACTTGGATGACGTTCACTACACACAAGGCGCGATACAAGACACTTAGGAATTAGACAGCAAAGTATGGAGCAAATACAGTGTTGCCGTGACAAAGCACATTTGGCATTGTACCACCAACATAGATTTATGGACATTATTTACGAGGTACAATAACGAGAAAATGGAGTCAAAAGGACTTGTCCTCACACTAAAGCTGGTACATATTTGAACCTCCTTTCTCCCATCCCATCATATCATATACCCAGTGACTGTACTATTATTTTTAAGCAAAAATCTCGGCGGCTGCTTTGTAACATTCTATTACCTGCTTCAAATCACAAAGTTTTGCTTCAAGTGCTTCCAAATTAAAGAGGGTTGTCTACAAAAGTGTGGGACTGTCGGATTTTAGTGCCGAGTTACATAAGAACTGAAATTTGGCCCAAACGGAGCCACCGGAACGATGCACCTTTGATCTACATTGTTTGCGAACAGTCGACGGTCTCGGGTTCGTATTGTATATTGTTGTGCGTCGTGGGTATACGCATAGCTAATGCGTCAGTAGGGTGTCGAAGAAATGCTATTGTTCGTCGGGAAAGTTTCAATTGCAGCATTGTGATTTTTATTTATTCACCGACTTATCTATCTATAGGCTTATTGATTTCTATTTATTGCAGCTTGAATTAAAATTTACTTTAAGAGCGTGTAGAGAATTCGAAACTTGGAATTCTTAAATAACGCATAGGTAGAATGGTAGTGTTTTCGCTGGCATTAGGTATTTAAACACATAAAATAGGCTTCTAAATACGGAGTATGTAAGGATATTTGTGTTTTGTTATGTTCTTTCTGTTTAGGGAGCTACGGCAAAATTGCATAATTTTGCTCTACATTATTTATTATGATTGTAGGTACCACTTTGTTCGTCTCCTTGTATCTTCTTGGAGTTTGAATCATTACAACGCTACGGTACTTAATCATGCATTACTTCAACGATAGAAATAGAAATAAATTAGAGTTAGTCACATTTTCGTAGAACTTTTGTGAATAAATAACAGCTTTTAGCTCATGACATGACAATACTAGGATCCCTTGCACGAGTCTCTAGCCCAAAGCCGGACGAACGTAGACTGGCTCTATGCATGCACAAGCGTTTTTTTAAACTGGTCTGACTCTACTGCCAATGCACTAAAGGCATCTACTTGAAATTACTCATGTGTGAGATGAGACCTTCCACATAATGGGTCTATGGTGTTATTGAGGTATGTCTTATAGATGGTATCGTTAACAATAAAGTTCTCACTTTATTGTTAACTGATACCATCTACCCCCCACTCGGGTATATAGTTAAGTGCTAACGTAGCTAGCTATAAATGGGTTAGGTGTAGGAGGTGTGCCAATCCGGAATGCAGACCTTTGGCCAGAGGAAGTGAAATTACATCGTTGCAAGCAAATGCGTGCATTGTAGATAAATTATGCGTTTTCTGCGTGCACGATGGGAATTTTATAATCGGTATGAAGTCGCTCCATTGCCTGCACGCTATGACTACAATACTAAATTGCTAACGTCCACTTGCGTCAATCTTGAATACTGGTGCGGTACCCAACTAATATGGCATACCTATGGATCAAGCAAAAATGACGCCTCTCTTCAATGGCTTTGGCATATCTTAATCACGGTGCGCGTTAGGTAACTAATATTAGTTTCGTCCTGTCTAGGCAGGCTGCAGACTTTAACTCATGTCACTAAATCTGTTCTGAGTCGGTTGGTCAGTTCGGCACTTTTTTGGATTTAAAATGACCAGCGAATTAACTCTATCACATCACATCAAAAGATAAGACCATATATGTAGTTTACGTATTGATCACCTAAATAAATTATCTTAAAATAACAGGCACCCAATTTAATTTGGTGACCACTACGTATTTCTCAATTTCAATAAAGAAAATCTTAACTTTGCGATTTGAGGTTCCTGTAGGATCTCGATCTACTCTTCAACCTATCGATATCTTTCGTGTACAAGTTTTCCGGGGGGCCTTGAGGCTTTCCATCTTGGTCCTCAAGGTTGGTAAGGCATTCGCAAACTTATAATTAGATACGTCCGTATACTTGTGGCCTGTGGGCCCGTTGGCCAACCGATATGCGATAAACAAGAAGAGATATAATATAATACAAGTCGTGTAAACCTATAGAGTTCACGGTGGTCGGATTACGTGTAAGTAAGTACTTGGGTTCGATTCCCCCGGGTAACCTAGCGAGCCGAGATACGATATCACCGCACGTTATCTACCTAGATAGGTAGGTACCTTTAGCAGCATTAAATTACCACGTTGATGTGGGTTTGTGAATTCACAGCGCATTTGTACTTAAATGGTTGAAGGGTTTTTTGTACTAAGGGTGGTAAATAAATATCGTTTAAAATAGCGATCTGCTCCATCCTCTTGGGATTTAATTTATTTGTTGTATTTTCCAGGGATTCATACTTACAGCGAATTCCGTTGCTAAATTGTGAGTGACGACTGACGAATAAGTTAGTAACTTAATAGAATGTTGTTCTACTCTACTATTTAATAAGCCTTTATATAGCCCTTGGTCCGTGGGCTCATCTATGGATTATTGAAATCGAAGTTTTTTTATTACTGAGGGGGTCGGCGACACAGTGTTTGATTTCGCTGGCCTAACATAGGTACGTAAGGTCGACGTCAAACAGACAGTGTTCACACTTTTAGCCCTTAATACAAAGGAGTAGGGTAAAAAAGTGTAAATTAAGTACCTAGGTACCGGGATTTCTGTTAGATATCCTTAGTTCTTTCGAAGGCCTGGATCAATCAAATCGGATGGAATCCAGATCGAGCAAAATGGCTTTTTTTAACTTACTATACTATAGCAAATTAAATGAAATTACAACGCCATCCCGGCGCTGACAATAGAAGTGTCGGCCTGTCATTAATAACATTCTATTGCGTCGCTTTACATACAATTACCGGGATTGAACCTGCGACCCGCATTGTGGGCGACAACTTTACCTACGTTGCTATTGTTGGCTGAATAACAAAGCGCTATGTAAAACTTCCGTGGAGGCTTAAGTGGTTCGACCTACCGCCTCTCATGCAGAGGGTCGGGGGTTGAATGCCGGCACGCACCTCTTAGTTTACTTATGTACAAAATTCAATTTATCACATGAATTTACCACTGAGCTTTTCGGTGAAGGGAAACATCGTGAGGAAACCTGCACGCATCTACGAATTCATTCAAAGATGTGTGTGAAGTCCCCAATCCGCACTGGACCCGCGTGGGGACTATAGTCCAAACCCTCTCGTGCTGAGAGGAGGCCTGTTCCCAGCAGTGGGACGCAAATAAGCTGTAGTACTATGTAAAACTTCAAGTTACACCCTGACATAGGTGATAGAATCAGAAATGAGGATATCCGCAGTAGAACTGGGGTCACCGACATAGCCCGAAGAATTGCGAACCTTAAGTGGCAGTGGGCGGGGCACATTGCTCGCAGGACTGATGGCCGATGGGGCAAGAAAGTCCTGGAGTGGCGTCCGCGAACCGATAGACGAGCTGTCGGTACGCCTCCAACAAGATGGAGTGACGACCTTGTAAAGATCGCGGGAACACGGTGGATGCGAGTGGCACAGGACCGGTCTGAGTGGCGCGCCTTGGGGGAGGCCTATGTCTAGCAGTGGACGTCTATCGGCTGAAATGATGATGATGATGATAGGTGAAGTACAATTGGGCCCGGCTCCTATATCCACAAAACGCCTCGTTTTGGCAACGGACGGTGTAAAAAGTCAGCTAGCAAATGTCAAATTTGTCAGCGTCTCAATGGAGCGAATGTCAAAATTGTCAGTTTCTCAAAGGAGCTAATGTCAAATTTGTCAGTATTTCAATGGAGCAAATGTCAAATTTGTTAGTATCTCAATGGAGCAAATGTCAAATTTGTCAGTTTCTCAATAAAGAAAATGTCAAATTTGAAGCGTTTTGTGTATAAAGCAACCGGGCCTTGAGAAAATTGAGAAACTAGATTTACGGCATTGTACGTACGTAGTGTGGTACGTAGGTAGGTACTTGCCTAATCGGTATTGTTGTAACGAAACGAGCTGAGCATACCTATTTGATTTTCTAAGCAAACAACATACCTAGGTAACTATTATTTCAGGTTCTATTATGTAAACTTCAATACCTACCTACCTACGAAGTATTTATTGCTTACTATTGTACCCATTCCGTTTACACTCCGACTAATAGCCTCTTTCCCAGCGCAGTTTGTTAGCGTTCACTATGAAAGGCAATTATGTTCATCATAAACCCTGCGCAAAAGGAC
>OZ020288.1:12398996-12470245 GCA_963971205.1 Aethes cnicana
TGACGCGGCCCCAGCTGATCGCCGCCGCCGCCGCCACGCCGCCGCGCCGCCGCCGCCCGCGCGACGCATGCACTTGAATTTTAATGTCGGATTTGAAACTTCTGAAGCATTCACCGTCGGAGTGAAGCTACACTGTAGCCAACGACTTCGAGCCACGGAATATTAATCATTTAAACACTTACGTGCTTAACTAGTTAAAAAGGCCAAGTCGTTATATTTAATTTTATAGGTACCTAGCTGCTTCAAGACCGACTATTTTTATTTTATTATCTTTTACAAAATTATTCCCTAGGTGGTCCATACAAGACAAGACTAGCCCTAAAGTAAATAGGGTCTCTTAATAATAAATGAGGTTATTTTTAACCGTGAAGTAAGATGCCATTCCAGCTCGCGTTCTCGGTGTACCTATATTTAAACTTGGACTTTAACTGTGATTAAAGTCACGTACGGTACGGTCGACGTCAAAGAGACGTGTACACTTTTTCACCCTATTCCGTTCTATTAAGGTCCAAAAATGTAAACATCTCTTTGACGTCGACTGTAGGTACCACCTACGTGAATAATGGTGGGTCTGAATAACACCCATTCGATTTTAGACCTTGTTGTAAAGAGCTGTTTGAGCTGAAAATATATCATTATTTTTTCTACCAATATAGAAACTGACTATGTAAGGCCTGCCTAGGGCGACCTTTAATTTTAAACTATTTAAATACTTAACAATACTTATAAATACTCGAAAATTAAACAAAACCTATTTAAATTACATGCATACGTTTAAGAACTTGGTGGATGGCACCTATGAGCTATGTACCTACTGCCTACGTTATGTTGAAACTAATTTACTTTGCCATTTCTATCGTTATAGATTTCCACAAAGTACCTATAGGTACCTATCGTCTGATTCTATCAATTACCTAAGTACCTACAACTACATAACATACTACCTCATTTAAGAAACATTAACACCTGTAGATATATCAAAAATGCATAAGTTTCTAGTTTTTATGATCAACAATTCTTGAACGACTCACTTAATTAAAAAAAACTAGTACCTAAGTACAGTAATAAATCCGATACCTACGGTAATCAAGAATCTACGCTAAATTTGGAAATGAGATGTTTCTCTAAGCCAGTTGGGGCATAAATTTAATTAAAAAAGGGTAATTAGTGTAGAATTCGCAGTCTGGCCGGCCGCCAGCTTTGATCTAACGAGGCGTCGCTCCCAACCCAACACCCACCATTAACAGACGCCGATGGTGGACCCACATCAGCAGGGTGAAACCATTATTTTTAGACAGTCTACTGTCATTAATTTCACCAGGATGGCCTGTGAATCTTTTGAAATTGTATTTTGAATAAAATTAAAACATTTCTGTTGAGTTTTTTTGCAGCGTTTCTTCTCAGAAATAGCCATTTCTTATTGTCAAAAACTTACCCTAAATATAATATTTTGAATTTCAACCTCTGTAAGTCTGTATTCACGACAAGATTGCGGATTTTAAACATTTATGAACTGCTTAGCATATATGCGTGTAAGTTTCATAACGATGTTTTCCTACACTAAAAGCATGGTAAGTTTAAATCAAGTTTTACACTGAGTTTACCTACTCAGAGATGTTCGACGAGATTTGAACCCCGGACCGGCATGTCAGGCAGTTGTGAAACACTTAGGCTAATACGCTAAAACTTCTTAATTTTACATTTTGTCGCAAAGTTCCAGCTACCGAAATTGTTCGGTACTCATTTCAGGCATGTAGTCAATCATCATAAAAATATTGTGAACGCTGTCATTGTTTACAAATTATCATTGTAATGAGTAATGGTAGGAAAAGGTTTTGCTAAAAAAGAATCGTTTTTGACTGCTCTGAAATGAAAGTCTGTTATCGACACTTACCCGTTAAAAACACTTGAACCGGTTCCATAAAATTTGGTTTCGTTTATCTCAGTGATTTGAAGTTTCTGTTTCAGAGAAAACTTCTAAATGGATTTTGATGAAATTTGGCATGGGTGTGGGTTATAAATAGATAAATTGGTATAACACCAAAGATAGTCTTATCTGTCGAGGCGCACTTCGAGTATAAATTCCATACTTTTGCCAAATGACTAAACTACGCCTACTAACATACATTTTCCATCTACACTTGACATAATTCAACGTCAAAAAGAAGCAAAAACTTTACTAAGCCCACTGATTATCGCTTTAAAGAAAAATGTCACTCCCCATCAGCCTTGAAGCGTTATTAATTAAGATTCATGGTATGACAGGTGACAGGTGGGATAAGTGACAGAGTCGGAATTGAACCTGTTATACTGCAGCGGATTGAGCTCAAGCGGATTACGAGATTATAAGTTGTATGGATACATTTTATTCGTGTTTTTAATGACGCGGAGAAGGCTAATGAAATGCAGCTTTCTTTAAAGAATTCATGTTGATTGAAAACCGGCCAAGTACGAGTCGGATTCGCGCACGGATTCCGGTCATGTCATGTATGGGAGCCCCTCTTAATTTTATTCTGTTTTTTATTATTCAAATCATAAAAACATCATCTGTGAAAGTTCCAACTGTAACTATCACGGTTCATGAGATACAGCCTGGTGACAGATGGATGGACAGCGGAGTCTTAATAATAGGGTCCCGTTTTACCCTTTGGGTAGGGAACCCTAAAAAGTGTTAGAATTTTAAATTCTAACACCACAAAAGGTCTTTGTTCCACTTTAGGCAGGCGCAGATTGAAACACATTAATGGTAGTTATTTTTTATCATTTCTTTATTATCATTTTGTATTCGGCAGTTCTTATTATCTTTTTATGAAGAATAAATACCGTCGGCTTGAGTCAGTATCGGTCGATAATTTACACAATATACTCGCCTGACAAATCGCACTCTTGCTAAACATAAAGTTACCAAAAACATAACACAAGATAAGGAAGTTTTTCATGACGCCTTTCCTTCTAACTAACTGACTCATTTCGATGCAATCAGGGCATTACGCACTCACCTACCCATACCCAATTGATTTTTTCTTAACGGCTGTAGGGAATTCAAAGAAATGCTAGGCTATTACTAGCTTCTAAGAAAACGATGTACCTAAAACGATAACGACGTCTGACGTTTCTTAAATTTTTCTTTCGACCATTTTTTAGGTACCTACCTCTTAATTAGTTGGTATGGTACTCAACTCTTTGAATCACAGCTTCGCCCAATTGTTTTTGATAGGATCGACGAACGGCCCGTGTGGAAGGAGCTCATCGCCAGCTGTAGACATAACACCAGAATAATTGCTGCGCACTGGCGAACTATGTATTACGCCACGACGTGGGTACACGATACAAATGCTGTATCAAAAATATGTAGGTGGATCATAGACATAAATAATACTTCGTATGGACCCGGCCTAACATAGATACATATCATGTTTCCCCACTTCATTGGTCTCCAATCCAAAGTTAAACTTATATCGTGACACTAAAGATTTTTTCAATAACGAGACGAGTTTTTAGATACCGAGAAACAGTTTCGAAAAAAGTTTTTTTTAAAACGCTTATTGTCACGCACGCTCGGTGACAGAACTTTGGATTGGACACCGTGGAAGTGGGGACATATTACGTGTACGTTAGACACCGGGTCTATATTATTTACGTCTATGAGGTGGATACTTGCACAGCTCAGCGCACGCGGCGGCCACGCTACGCCACAGAATAAGTACTTAATAGTACTAAGCTACGCGCTCGGATAATACAATGAACCCTCGTTTATAGTGCAAAATAAAAATACAAGTAACTATTAGAATAGAACCTACTAAAAAGAAAGCTTTATATAGCTCGACTGTTCCTATCAACGAAATACATGTATTAAAAAAACTTGCTAATATTTTGCAACAACAATACGCAAAATGTTTTTCGACAAATTTCATAAATATCCTACTCATACATAATTCCATTACATTACACAATACACGGCGTGTTACACGCAAAAACATTTTTTTCATGAATAGGTACTTTAGTTGTAAAAATACTCCTAAAAACATGTTGTTTTCCCAACATTGTGTTTTTACAATTACTTATTTAGATATTGTATGTGTCTGTTGCATAATAGGTACAATCAGTTAGCATGGAGATAAATGTCATATTTTTTTAGTATTTTCGAAAACATTGCGGAAATAATCCATACTAACACAGATTAATGTGATAGTTATCTCTCTGTTACTTCTGTCATTTATACCGTTAAATGAGCAATGAAGCTATAAAAAAGCAATGAAGTCTCAGGCGGAATCTACTAAGTATCAGATATTACTACTACTACTACGGCCTATTTGCGTCCCACTGCTGGGCACAGGCCTCCTCTCATCACGAGAGGGTTTGGGCTATAGTCCCCACGCGGGCCCAGCGCGAATTGGAGACTTTACACACATCTTTGAATTACTTGGCAGATGCATGCAGGTTTCCTCGCGATGTTTTCCTTCACCGAAAAGCTCAGTGGTAAATTCAAATTGAATTTCGCACATAAGGCGGTAGGTCGAACCACTAGACCACCACGGCTTCCAAGTATCAGATATTGTTAACAACAAAAAAGAAACGTAGGTAAATAAGATCAGAATCTTACGACACATAGGTACTAATACTAATACAAAAGAAAGAGTGTACATACCTATCTAAGTAAAAAGTTGGTGAAAGGTAGCTGGAATTTGAACCGATTTCCAAAAAAATGTCGTTTCTTTTTTCTCGGATTTGCTTCGCGTCATTGTGATTGAGTGGTAAGTTTTTGCTCCATCATCCAACCTGCCTGCAGATCAGCTCGGGGCTGACTGTTGGGAAGTTGTACTTTAAATAAAATAATAGTGTATTTCCAAGAGATGCAGTCACTTTCTAGGGAATTTGACTTTGAAACGAGTAGAATATAAATAGTTATTAAATGTTTTGCACATCGCTGCAAATATTAAATCAACATCAGACATACATAAAGAATGCAATATAAACACCGAAGGGAACCCACTCGGCATAATGCCAGGTTCCGCCTACTACGGCATGAATTTTCAGGGGTCCCGCTCACTCTTGTTTCAATTTAGTTGCCCACCTAAATGTCGTGGCATAGTTATACTTAAATAATATATGAAATTTGGTAAGGAGATGAGACCCTGGAAAGGAAGAGTTCGTTCTTTTCTCGTGGAATTATTGTGACAAATACAGAGAAATAGGACAAGTTTCACAAGAATTGCAGTAAATGTGAAATGATTTTCCTTAACTTTAAAATCCTACTTAATTATTGTCAACACAGAGATGTAGTAACTTTTTGGAGACGCCATTCAACTCTGTTAAATTATTTTGGAGATACTATAAAACCATTAAAGTTATTTTTGTAATTAAATATACACAATCTAAGGCTATTGAAATAAGTAGGAAAGATCTTAATGATACTAAAATCTCCTCATAAATGAAGCGCAAAGAAACCCTGCGTTCCCTCAACACATCCCTATAATTATGAACACAAAAAAACATATCTACTCCGTCAAAAGTTTCAAGTGGCTATTAAATTTGACCAAAAAAATGTCTTCCATTGAACGCAAAGGAAAGAGAGCAAAACTTCTACCTGTTAGAGCTGAAATAGATGTGTAAAGAGAGCCGACGGTAATTGCTACCAAAATGGTCGTTTTGGAGTGAAAAGGGAACCTACTCAACATTTAAGGATAGTCCGTGATATTTATGTTAGATACTACCGTAATCACAGTACAAGTAATAGCTATCGTAGTTAGTAGGTATGTATGTATACCAACTAATACTTCTATATAGGTACCTCACCCACAATATAAGTCATTTGTTTTGGCAGGCTTTGGTGAAACATCTCAAAATAACCATTATCATGAAATCTAGGCCCTGACTACTCATTGATTAGTGCGAGTGCTAGTCAAACAATTTTACTGAATAATCGATAATTTTTGTATGGACTCGCAGCGCACTATGTAAACAAACCCTAAGTTTTATAGGTTTCACGTGGGTAGGCCTTTGATTCCTGGGCTGGGCTTTTTATTCCTGGAGGAAGATGGAATGACTTACTGAATGAGTGCCTAGTGAAGATTGCGGGATGTATGGATGCGTGTGGCGCAGGAGTATTAAACAGGCCCCGGTTCAAACTGCACAAACCATAAAAATAGAGAGTACAGAAGGTTACCTTGATGTTTAAAAACTGTAACTACTGGAACTAAAGTTCGAACTTTAAGTATGTGAACGTAAAGAAAAGGATGATGTTTTCAATCATGCAACTTTCTTATTTATAATTAGGTACAGGCATGATCTTAAACAGATAAGACCATGAAAGAATACTAAATAAAGCAAAGCTCCGGACAACGCGTAAAATTGCCAACAAAAAACACAATTCAATTGTAAGACATGTTTCGTGTTATTAATAAAAGAAAATAATAAGAAGGTTCAAGAGATATCATTTGCACTGATACCCTAATCAGTGGAAATGGAAACGCAGTACAATAGAACAAAAGGCCAAGCCTGCTCTCTATTGTGTTGTGTTAAAGAAGCCATTGTAATAGATTAAGATTACATTCAATTGTACTAACAACCCGCGAAATAAATATAATATTGTTACTTCTACATGTGATCACAATACATTTAGATGAAGTTTGTTTTGCAAGTAACCTAACAGAAGTCGTCGCACAATAGGAGGATCAAGGAATAGTTACAACATTCCAATAGATACAGGTACTCGTATTACTTATACCCTGCAGGAACCTCTAGCTTAATAAAATTACTAGGAAAAATATTAACATTTGCAACTTTATTCCTGATCCAGCGAGAAATAGGTGGTGAATATTACTTATGATAATTTGAGCAAATTCACAAAATGCAAAAACGCCTACAAATAACAGTTGGAAGTCAAAGTAACAAGAGCTATAACAAAACGAACGTTTTCAGCTTCAGTTTCAGTTGGCAGTTGAGTGAAAAGAATAGGTAAGATTGCCGAATGAATGTTTTATCTCATAATTACGCTCAAGAATTACTGGCAAGTCATGAAACCGCACGATTCTGTCAATTTGTGATTTATTACGGAGAAAGCGTCAATCTGCATTTAATTACCGGTTTATCCGGTATATTGTTGCTTTGCTGACATAAACTCTTGATTATGTTAGGCAATACCTATAGTATACATTGTAGTAACAATAGATAAATGTCTAAGGAATTGGAAGGCAAGTACCTAAATAAAATGCAGAAAGAACTTCGTAAACCCTACTAAAAACAGTGTTTTTGCATGTATGTTTGCTCCAAATCAAGAACTTCTGGAGGGATTGACACTAAATTTGGTGTTGGGACTCTCTGAATGCTACTTTCTGCTACGGAATATACGGAACGATAAACAAATAAGGATGCTAGGATCCGGGCAGTGAACAGTCATCGAACGCTAACGACGCATCAATTAACCTGCATAGCTGATACGTCATATGGCCCACTTTACCTACTGATTGGTCGATGATACGGATCCGAACTCAATTGAGTACCTATCTACACTTTGCTATATTTAGCTGAGATCTTATTACGAATAGGTAAACTATGTCACATTTTCAAGTAATACTGCCTTCCGTCACAGAATATTTAATAGTACTACATAAAAAAAAAACATGTTTATCAATCTCATTCACGTTGATTTAGTATCGAGGTCATCTTAGACAGGTTTCTCATCTCTTGTGCGAGTTTGATATTCAGTCCACTTTTTATATAATACTTTGAAATATTTAGTCTCTTCTTACATTTTAATTCACATCCCACATAAATAATGGTACTTCATCCGACATTTTAGTTTTCATATCAGTTCGAATATTTGACGTTACGAAATGCGAACGTGTTATTATTTTGGTCGACATACCTAATTAACTTAGTCAAAGCTGATCCTATTTATATATTCCGCGAACAATATTATTACGCAGCTCGCGACAAAAACATTTTATCTCAGATTTTTCCGTGTTTCATACTTAATACTCCTGGTAGGGTTCCTAGCACATTAATTGCCAGGATTGTTTTACAACATTGTGTGCGTCGCGTAAAAATCAACACGCAGGTCATCAGTGTTTCAGTGGAATTTGAAATACTTCATCTTAGGTGAAATCTTTTGTATTGTTGGAATTTAACATTACTCAGCAAGAACTACTATTCAATTAGGTAGGTTAGTTGTAGATCCTATAATCAGGCTTTTCTCAATATGGATTTAAGTAGGTAAGAGTTAAGTTTGCTAATTTTTATGTACATAGGTACTATCCTGAAACGCCACTTTAAAAAAAAAACAATATTAAAATAGGTAACCACTTTACCTATAGGTACAGCACGACACAACTTAGAAGGCGCGCGACGAAGCACTTAAGCCGTTGATGCAGAGTCTATATTTGCTTAATCCACCACGCGCCTTCTATGTTGTGTAAACCTGTACCATACGATGTTTATCAGTATAGCTGAGTTTCAATCATCTTTTACCGGTGCTTTTGATTTACAAGCAGTGTCGGATGGAACGGAAATTTGCTTTTGCTATCATGTCTTTGTTTTTATCATTTTATACGTGTATTATTTATTTATTTATTTAAACTTTATTGCACATTAGTAAAACTAATACAAAAGGTGAACTTAATGCCATAAGGCATTCTCTGTATCTGTTCTCGGTAGTTTTATAGGATGTCATGTTCTGATGTCGCCGTGTTTCGGAAATGCATCGTTTCCGCCGCTTCTTTACTAATAAATTCATACATACCTATTTCTTATTCTACTGCGTTTTATGATAATTTCTAGACTTTGATTTACAATAATATCATCATCTTACTTATCTTTTAGTACTTTGAGAGCTCGACAACAATGAACACAAAATTTTATGAACTGCAACAGAAACTCAATCTATCGTTACCTAATCGAGAGTGGTCTTTCAATTTAGAGCAATTCATGTAGAGTTTTAGAGAGACACAACAATGATATTGGTTAGTCGCTGTCTAAGTTGTTATATCCTAATTCTTGATCCTTGAATGATCTTTTATGGTACCATAAGCCGGCTTACAAAATAAAGTTGAAGAGAGAAAGTCAACAACGACTATCGTTTCAACATAAGTACCTATTGTAAGATTACTAAATTAACCTGATATTCATCGTCCGTGCCTTCCCTATAAAAGATTAACTAATTACACCCGATATCACTTCCCTCTTATCTTTTCTGATAATCGAAATTGGTCTTATCATCTTTCTCTATCATTATCAGACGCTATCATCATTCATCACGACTACTGCTTGTAATGATGATTCTTCTTTGATTTAAATGATGGGATTCAGTAGTGACTGTAGTTGGTGTGATGCTCAGTGATGATTCAGTAGTTGGTGTGATTCAGTAGTTGGTGTGGGCTATATTCATAAAGCGTCGCGTGAACTTTAAGCGGGGCTATATTCGAAGTCTTAAATAGGGATCTCTCTGTTCCCTATAGGATTGCTCACGCGTCAAGTCGAATTTTAAATCTAGCTGAGGCTATATTCGAAGTCTTAAAATAGGGATCTCCCTGTTCCCTATAGGATCGCTCACGCGTCGCTTGAGCTTTAAGTAGCTAGATTTAAAGTTCAACTTGACGCGTGAGCGATCCTTTAGGGAACAGGGAGATCCCTATTTAAGACTCAGAATACAGCCCTTGCTTAAAGTTCACGCGGCGCGTGAGCGATCCTATAGGGCACAGGGAGATCCCTATATTAAGACTTCGAATATAGCCCCTGTCTGACTAGTCCTGAATCCAGTGTACAAATTGTATTTTTTTCCCCGCCGCGCCGGGTGATTGTTAGTACATACACGATAGTGTCATCGATCCATTGAGGCCTCTGGTATCCGGATAGTACTGTAATTTCATACCTATTCGAGTGCCAACCCTAGCGGGGGTCTATTCGAGCTCAAAACCGCCCACGTGCGCGATTTCCAATCGTTCCCTCTCTCCAATCAGTACCAATTACTTCTTTCACTAGGTTTTGTCACGCCGCCGCGCTCTGGCATAATTGGGTAGTTTTAATTTCGAATTGTTATTCCGTACTAATGGTTTCTAGTTTCTACTGCGTAGAGAAATTGCATGGAAACGGATATTTATATGTTCTGTTAGTTACCTACACCATTTACCTATAGAACTACCTACCTCGAGAACTACTGGTCCGCTTGCCATAGTGGTAAAGTTTTACAGTGATTGAAATTTCAGATAAAACACTGAAATTAAAGGTATGATCTAAAAAGTAAACTAAGTTCAGAGAAGGAAGTAATTGTATTACAACTGTGGTTTCAGTTGAAAGTGTATCTAAATAAGATATTTAAAAATAGAATGTACTTACCTATCTACATTATCGTTACATTTATCTATATCCATATTAATAATATAAATGCGAAAGTAACTCTGTCTGTCTGTCTTTCTGTCTGTCTGTCTGTCTGTCTGTCTGTTACCTCTTCACGCTTCAACCGCTGGATCGATTTGTATGAAATTTGGTATGGAGATAATTGGAGTCCCGGGAAAGGACATTGGCTACTTTTTATCCCGGAAAAAGCGCATACTTCCCGCGGGAGCGCGATAACCGAATTCCACGCGGGCGAAGTTGCGGGCAGAAGCTCCTCCTCAGTCGTCCACTCTTGACAGAGTGGTCGTGGTTTCATGACGATGCATCTGCTGATGAAGCTCTTGGGCAGAAGCTAGTATATATATAAAACAAGAAACTGACTGACTGACTGACTGATCGATCAACGCAGAGCCGAATCTACTGGTCGTAGAGAGCTGAAATTTGGCATGCAGATTCCTTAGGGAACGTGGGGGAGCACTAAGAGAAAATTCCTGAAATTCCCACGGGAACGGAAAAAAACGGGATTTTACATTTTAATATCTTTGCGCACACGAAGTCGTGGGAAAAAGCTAGTAATTTATAATATTTGAACAAATCTTGTACTATCTAAAGTCCATCTATTACCCATCCATCTATCTAAACACATGTGTGCGTGCTGAGACAGCCATCAACTAAGCACTGAGAGTGTTGGTGGTGCTTTTTAAATAATAATAAAAAAATAAGCGTTTTGAAACGTGAAGGTGCGGGACTTTAGATAGTAGAAGATCTCTACCGACGCCGCCTTCGTACAAATGGACTGAAATGTTAAAACGATTCGATTACGCGATCGCCGAATATATAAAATAAAGGATTGCACTCTGTTGAAAGTACTCGGGCCATTTGCTTTTTTACAACGCACTTGGTTTGTATCGTTTAAGTAAATTAGCTCGCATTCTCGGCATATATTTTGTAAATGAATTTGATACGCTTTACCATTCGGTTTTTTGTTTGGGAATAGTGGCGTGTTGGTTAAATTGTCTTTTTACCCGACTGCGCCAGAAGGAGGGTTATGTTTTTCGAGTGTATGTGTGTATATTTATTTAGCACGCTCTGTAGCCTAAACGGCTTGATCGTTATTAGCTTGATAGGTGTCGTTTGATTCGTCTTGATTTTGAGAGTGATACTGGGTAATCTAAAGTTTCTATGTAAGTACTTAATCGTCTTTTTCCAAAAAACTTGTTATATGTAGATCTACATGTACAGTCAGCAGCAGAAGTAGATAAGCTGTCCAGGTGATCAAAATGACCTACACACGACCTTATTCTTAAGACGTTAAGTGCGTGTGTAGGTCATTTTGAACACCTGGACAGCTTATCTACTTCTGCTGCTGACTGTACATATAAAATAAGAAACTGACCGATGATTGACTGACTGACTGATCAATCAACGCAAAGCCGAAACTACTGGTCGTAGAGGGCTGAAATTTGGCATGTAAGTTCCTTGGGGAGCGCAGGCGAGCACTCAGCACTAAGAGAGGTTTGCCCGAAATTCCTACGGGAACGGGGAAAAATTAGACTTACGCAAGTTATACCGCAGGATACGGCTATAGTTATTTATATCAGCCACTAACCGGTCACGCACACCGGTTTCCCGCCATCTTCACCAGGTCATCACTCCATCATAAAGGGTGCGCCCACGGGTGACTCTCGTCGCCCGTGACAGTTTCGCCACTAGGTCAAGTCCAAGGAAATGTATGGGGATGCGCCCACGGGCGATTGTTGTCACCCGCGACAGTTCCTACAGTTCGCTATGGAGAATTGGAGACGTGACTTTTGAGTGACAGAAACTTTTTTGTTACGGTGATAAAAGCCTAGTAGCCTTCTGTTCGAGGATATTCTGACCCCAATAGCCATCAGTTTGGCATTTTTTCAAGCAATAGGAGAACCCTATTATGTACGATTGGACATCTGCGTATTGATATTCAGTTGATATTGGTGACAAAAGAAGCAAGTGGTTAAGTACTTAATTAAATAGGTATGTATTTTTTTTCTTGAACTACAAGGCATTGGCATTTTACTGAGGACGTGATAATAAATACTTATAGAATCTCGACCCAAAAATCCAGATCTTTTATTGAGCGAATCAATCATTGTTCGTCTACGATACGCATCACAATTCACAACGTATCATGTACTTAGAGTATAAATCATTTCAATATGATAACGGCCTTTCACTGACAACGACACTTCTGACACTAACATATTATATCTTGAGACGGGTTTATTTACTATATCTACACTCTACACCTACATAGGTGTACTTTGGGGTCGTTACTGTGCCAGTGTACGTGACACTTTGTCAGAACATATGAGAAGCTTTAGTATTATGGTTCCCGTATTAAGCTTTTATTTTCTTAGTAGTCATTTTTTTCATGTCTACAAAGTTTCCGAAGATGCTTTACCTAGTTGTTAATTGATAAAATATTGTAAAAACTAATAAAAACTTACTGCATTTGCTCCCACGACACAGTTTCCATGGCCAATTTACTAAACTATTTTAAAGCAGAGTAAAACTAAAAATCAACTAAAACCACGGATTTTTTACGTGTCCGTCTGATGATATAAAAACGTGTTAACTTTTAGCTGGAACGGAGCAATTTATCGGAGTTAAATAGGAAAGGGAACGGTTAGTAATTTCAAAACCTTCATATACTTTGGGGTGTTAGTAGTTAGTGAGTACTGGGTGTGGCAGGACATGCATGAAGGTACAATAAATGCTGCAGAAATGCGTTCCTCACGAACACGAACGTTCATGATCGGTTTATTATATAATTGTCTGACAGGGTTCGTAACGTTGTGGTTAGAGAAAAATGTGGGCTGGAAGTTGTTGCAGTAACTGTATAGAGGAGAACAATCCCGAGAACATTCGTCGGGAAAGTTAACAAGGATATCTCTTATTATTTAGAGGATTTCAATGTACATGACCAAGGAACCCTAACTCAGTTATGAGCCAAACGGACTGCATTGGGAGCAGAAATTATCATTAGGGCCGTAATATCTCGAGACCCAATTACGCGATAACCGGCGCTTGCGCAACGTTGTGTGAAGACAGACGGCGTTATTATTCAGCTATCTGCTATGGTAAGAGCAGATGTTCATACATTAGATACGATATTAGTATTTAAGCTTGTCATAAGTACGTGATCTAGTTTTTTTAATGTACTTAGTAGGTAGTAGGCAAACGAGGACACAGGGCACCTGATAGGAAGCGGTCACTACGGCCCATGGACACCGAAATCTTATGATTTCTTAAGAATGCGTTGCCTACCCTAAGGCCTAAGAAGGAATACCTCTGTGCCAGTAATTTCACCGGCTGCCTTAACCCCTTATTGGAACAACAGTGTGGGCACTGCCATTTGACGGCAGGTTTAGCGGTTAAGACGGTGGTAGGTACCAACCAACCCGATGTACAGTCACAAAAATAAATGATGTCCCTGGTTGGGCATACATTCGTGCGTGACACAACCCCATTGCCCCAGTGTTTCATGATAAAATAAAATAATAAAAAATACCTATCTTTAACACCTTTACATGAATGTGAAGGAAGCGAGGAAGATAGTTATGCTTGCATGGATATAAGCAGGTAGGGTTCTGTGGTATCTGCCTATCCCAACAGGAAAACAGGCGTGAGTTTATGTATGATGTAAGACGTAACTCTCTTAGCCGGTCCTTCACCCCGGATTGGGGTGTAGGAGTAAGCAATAAGCAATTTTGCACGTATTTTTGAAATACATGTCGTATATTTACTCGTAGAGTAGGTACGTGCAGGAATTGTCATCATATTAATGAAGCTTTAAGTATATCATGCATGCGTCAACTAAGCTTTATTGGACACTTGACCTTTCAACAGACTTTATTATTAGCAGTATAGATTCAATTAAATAATGTTTATCATATGCCTTACACGTCTTTTTCTGACTATTTAGGTAGGAAAGAAAGAAAGACATCATTTATTTATAACGACATACACAATAAAAGAAGACATACACATACAATACAAAACATACAGTCGCTATAAAAAGGCCCCGGCTCAGCGTGAGCTGGCTACCAAATTAATAGCCAGCGCTGGTCTTCCGCCGGGCCATACGAGTAAATCACGGAAGGCCACACAAGACAGACACAAACGTAACAATATATAAGAGAAATTAGGTAGGAGGTGAGTCTGTTTAGGCAGCTTTGTGCATGGCTGTGTGTTATGTTTCTACTATACGTTATGAGAGAAATTATTTATTTCAGAGGAGGTGGACGTCATCAGACACGGAAGAGCAGGCTGACTCAAAGTAAGTATTCAAATGAACTATTATCAGGTGTTTTGAATCCTGGAACTGGAAGATAGCAACATTTTTATGAAATCGGAGCGTTCCGATACTAGGAACTAGGTACTTGAATGCTAGTAAGTAGTTTTTCTCCGACATCACGACCTAGAATTCTCACTAACGCAGCCGGAGCCTGACCGGTATAGGTCCTTATAGATTATAGGCTTCTTAAGAGGGCTTGGGCGGGCCACGTGTGCAGGCGACACGACGAACGATGGAGCGAGCGCGTTTTGGAGTGGAGACCCCGGGCGGATAGGAGAAGTGTCGGCACCTCCTGCCCGATGGTCCGATGACTTGAAAGCGACAGCAGGACTAGTCTGGATGAGGGAAGCGGACAACCGCTGTAAATGGAGAGAGATTGGAGAGGCGTATGCCCAACGGTGGGCGAATACACGCTGATGAAGGAGAAGAAGAAGATTATAGGCTTCACCGTATCATAAAACATGATTTTTCCCAGTTGATATAAATAGGAAGTGGAATTTTTCATATCAGTTTTCTCTTTGACATATGTGTTCTTCTCTTCCCAAAGTTATTTACCTACATTCATCAGTTTCAATTTTCAACTCATTTATTTGAGGAGTACCTCACGCGTTCCATGTAGGAACATTTGCTTAGTGTGTGTGGTTTTCCGTGATCTCACCAAATGGTCCTAGCGGAAGACCAGCGCTGGCCTCAATGCCAGCACATGCTGAGCTAGGACCATTTCGTGACAAATCACACGCAAATGTTATTGTTTTCTTCGATTTTATTGTTATTTATGTTATGTCGTGTGTTTTGTACCGAATATATGTTTCTTCTTCTTCTTCTTCTTCTTAGCAAACCATTTCTCTAGTGTGCCTGTTTATGTTTACTTACCTTAATTTCCTTACCCAGTTATATTACATTTTCCCACTATCCTTATCACTGATAAGTTATCAGTCTATGTAAGTATTTGTATAAGCGTTTGCAACTATTAATTCCAAGAAACGAAGTAAGTACTACTGAAGTTCAGGCATTTCAAAATATAAAGTAAAAATCAGGCTTTGAAAAAACCCAATCTTTCTGCATGATACGAATCCAATAATGTATGCTATCTATAAATAAAACGGTGAACTTCAGAATAATTGAATACGTTGATGGAATTGACATCTTCCGATAAAAACCAGCTATCTCCATTAATTATGGACTCGATCGATTCATCAATCAATCCATTATTAAACAGCTTTGATAGGATTCGAAGCGTAACTAGTCGGACTATCGTACTTTCTTTTAATTCGTAGGCTTCATGGGTGTACTCCGTGTACATACTCGTGTTTATAGAATGGAACCGTGTACCATGGTAGCTCAGTAGTTTGGCGTCTGCCTGCAGAGACTAAGGTTCGAAATCTCTAAGTATACGGTAATTTCTCCGGCTCTCACCCCCACGCAGCGGCAGATTAGCGGGTAGCGGATTGGTAGAAATCCGGACGTAAGTGCCAAGCATCAGGTTCCACCACCGGCAAACGTCAGTATTTGGACTGATTTTGATTTTTTATGTAATTCTTAGGCAAATGAGCACAAATGCCTCCTTTTTTAGGGTTCCGAAGTCCACAAGGAACCCTTGTAGTTTCTCCATGTCCGTCCGTCTGTCCGCACTATTGCTCGGAGATGCTTAGGTCTAGAGAGCTGTAATTTGGCATGAATATGCATATTAGTTACGCTGACAAAGTGGTACAATAAAATTTTGAAATATATTTTTTTATAGGGTACCTCCCCTACGCGTAAAGTGGGGATGTAATTTTTTTTTCTTGCGTACCCCATGTTGCGGCATATCGTTGAATAGGTCTTAAAAAAATATTTGTGGGTTTGTTAAAACCATTTTTTGATTAAGTGATGCGTTTGTGAAATATTAAGCTTTAAAGTGATATTTTTTGTTAGAGTCACGTGTCCCCCCCCCCCCCCGCCAGCTAAATGGTGGTATTTGGATGGCTGAAAAAAATCACGGTTGTGGCATATATAACGTAGTTGAAAGAAAAACTATCAGAGCTAAGTAGGCTGTACAAACTTACGAGTAATAGTCGACCAACTTATAATGATGATTTTTCTCGAGCGGCAGGGGCGTCGGGCGGGCACGTCATACCACAGGCTAGCTAGATGCTAATAAGTCTTAGAAAGGTACTGTGGGCATCCTCAACTTCGGAACCCTATAATTTGCGCGTGGCCCGACACGCACTTGGCCGGTTTCATGTTAACTTTCGCATCGGCCAATGATTAAAAATAGGTAAGTAACAATAAAAAAATAATTAGTGATATGTCTTCCACTGAACGATGAAGTTTACTGTTTGGGCCAGAGTTTTCTTATAACATGGTCGATTTTTAAAAGCTTGTGTTTGAATCTATCTAAAACATTATCTTCTGAGGACTTCTAAATACCTAGTTTCGAAACAACTATCTATGGCGTAAAATAATAAGTTATTTAGCAATTTAAGATAGCGGACCTCATTATACGAGTTTCAAATTATCCACGGTCGAAATCCCGTCTTAAACTGGAGAGCGGTGAGCTCGTTTTATACAATTAGTTAACATATTTTAATAATATTAATACCTACTTAGGCTGCTTTAGCGTAATTTAGTGCTATCCTTGCTTCGATTTCTCTTTATGGACTGGTTGGCCGGAATTTCACAATTTATGAATAAAATACGTGATAATGTCTGTCGAATAAATGTTTATCTGATAATTAGCTAATATAACGCGGTATTTAAATGTCATACTCGTATATATATTAAACTCGAATAACTTACATTAGCGGGTTCATTTATTAAAAACTGGGCATACCTAGTTGATTAACTGGGTCACAGATAATCACAGCCATCAATGAAATTTATTACTTATCTTTCTCTCCTCACGTTTTTTTTTCATTCATCGCAAAACTCAGTGGCTTTCAAATTAGTCACATGAGAACACACAGCTCGTATTTGTTTAACGTTAATGAATAAACCGTTTGAAATTCCGTATTAATAACAAGAATGAATACTCTCCGAGTGATCAGATTACCGTTACGGACACAAAAAATACCACATTGAATGATGTAGGTATACAATTTACTTAGAAATTCACCACATTTATGACACAAACATTAATTATACTTTATCTACTGCACGTGTTAATTAACTGAATTCTTTGACGATGAATTGTTTTAAGGAAATACCTAACATTATTGTGAACTAAGTAAGTATACTATACTATACTATACTAGGTATACCTATCTGCACCGCGGCGCTACCCGCCGAAATCCTAATAGGTAGTTACTGCGAAATTATTAAAAAATATGTATATAATTACTACTAGGTCTGATGGCCGATGGGGCCGGAAAGTTCTCGAGTGGCGTCCGCGAACCGGGAGGCGAGCTGTCGGTAGGCCTCCATCAAGATGGAGTGACAACCTCGTGAAGGTCGCGGGAAACCGATGGAAGCAAGTAGCACAGGGCCGGTCTGAGTGGCGTGCCTTGGGGGAGGCCTTTGTCCAGCAGTGGACGTCCTTCGGCTGAAATGATGATAAAACTACTACTACTAGTACCTACGACAGCCTATTTGCGTCCTCGTGCTGGGCACAGGCCTCCTCTCGACACGAGAGGGTTTGGGCTATAGTCCCCACGCGGGCCCAGTGCGGATTGGGGACTTCACACACATCTTTGAATTACTTCGCAGATGCATGCAGGTTTCCTCACGATGATTTCCTTCACCGAAAATCTCAGTAGTAAATTCAAATTGAATTTCACACATAAGTAAACTTAGAGGTGCGAGCCGGAATCGAAACCCCGACCCTCTGCATGAGAGGCGGTAGGTCGAACCACTAGGCCATCACGGCTTATAACTATGTACCTACATACATATTTTTTATTGTTGACATCTATACAAAGTATCAAAAAAGGTAGACAATTAAGAATCGTATCCTAACGCGAAGAACTTTATTAAAAGATCTGCGATTTATGTTGAAGTTCGATTAAGATTTCATTGTTGTTTTTGAATACTTTAGTCTTTGGTCAGACAGACCTGTGCTTCATTTTCTATCATCTCTAACGATAAAATAGACATAGACATTTATTTCTCAATATCAAATAACAGCATATTTCACATGTAAAAATAAGAGAATTTGACATTGAAATCGTCAGAAAGAATACAAAATAAAATGAAAATCAGGAATAAAATGAGCAATATTAGATGAGAGTGGGGGAAACACTGTTCATCCTGTTCCTGCTCCATTTACTACAATTCATCTTGAAATTAATAATATAATTGAAGGAAGTAATACTCAAACACTTATATTGTTAATAAATAGCCACGCGATAAAAAAAACTGCCCTAACCTGCGAGGCTGTTAAGCTGTTAAAAATATAATCACATAACGATGCCGTGATATTAATCCCGGCATCTACACGAGAGGCGGTAGGTCAACAACTAGACCACCACGGCTTGCCATAAACTGCATATACCTATGTATTTTTATTTCAGAGCGTGTTACTGTTATTCCAATCCCGCCGACCTACGCAGTGTTTGTCGACATGTGAGCGCGGCGCATCTGGGCGTCGCACGCGCAGCGCAGACGAAGCAATTAACTTTTAAAAATATTCCAAATCGCCCGCGGGGTTAGCTGTGGAATGACTTCGATGCAGTTTATATTAATGTAAGTATCTTGAAAAAGTATTTAGGTATAAAAGGTATCAAATACGTCGAGAGCCTTCTTGTTGCACTTTCGGTCAGGTGACCCGTTTGCCAATTTGTTGGTCTTTTGTGATAAAAATTTAGGTGCATACATAAGTTGCAGAATAATTATAGCATTTGCGGTCAGAATGGAAAACTATAAGAAAATTAAGTCATAAGAAAAGTCAATAAGTAACATGAATGATGATGAATCCAAACTTACACAAAATTAGCAAAATTATAATTCCAACAGTCCATTACTTCACTCCATCTTTATTCGTCTGATTCCAAGAACATAGTAAGTTCAGCAGTAGACGTCTTTTGGCTGGAATTATCATCATCATCATCAACCAACAGCCTATAGTAGTCCACTGCTGGACTTATCCCTCACCCAATGTACTACATGAGCTCTGTAAAAAGCGTGCCGCATCCAATCTAAACCGGCCACCTTGCGCAAATCATCACTCCACTCCACCTGGCAACAGGGCGCCCTACACTTCCTTTACCTTGTCGTGGTTTCCACTCAAGAACGTGTCTACTCCAACGATTATCCGCAGGATGGAATGATGTTAAAAAACAAGACACGGAGAAAACCTCAAATTCATTAAGGCCCGGTTCCTATATCCACGAAACGCCTCGTTTTGCCTACGGACGGTAGATTTTTGACATTTGTTCCATAGAGAATCTGTCAAATTTTAACCGTCCGTAGGCAAAACGAGGCGTTACGTGGATATAGGAACCGGCCCTAAGAGTCCCCAGTACGCACGGCGTTCCTCAACTTCTTACAAACGTAGTTTCGCTGTTATTCCCAAATTACTAAACAGATTGACTCGAAACTTGGTACATATAATAAAACCATTATTTTGAGTGTCCGAAATTAGTAAATGTCGTGGTAAAATAAAATACAATTAAATTACAGCCAAAAAACTGAATTTTGAAGTTTGTATGGAGGAAACTAAAATGGTCCTAGTTTCGTTCGAGGTTTTTTCAAGTTCTCAAAATGATAGTTAAGTATCTGTATCAAGTTTAAATTATTCGATAGGTTAAGTGAACGGCATTTCTCGTTATCACACGTAATTGCCTTTTACTTTGAGCGATGCATGGTCAACCTTATTTAGCACCGGTTACGCCGCTCCAGTTGACGAAATATGGCAAAAACATAATTTACGGGTACGCCTGCTTTCGAGTAGTTTTTGTCTTTTAAACCTCCCGGTTTCATTTTACGACCAATAAAATGCTTCCGCGAATTACTTAGTCACAATAAATTATCTTGTCATTTATGACTTTAATGATACCTACATATTTAATACATAATTAGGTACCTATGTTTTGCCAATTTGTAATTGTTTGGTAGGTACTTTTGTGTTGAGGCAGTAAAGCCAAAAGGTCTTATGAGTCAGAACATCCACCATTATCATCAGCCTAAAGACTTTACTCTGGACACGGGAAAAATTCAGAGCAGTCATATCATATGTCACTGGCATCGACTGGATTCCTGCGACCAGTGTACCTATGAGGTGAAAAGTGAAATTGACCGAGACGATGACGTGACGATAACCGATACACAGATGATAATACATAGTAATGACATGAAGACTATATGACCTCGAACAGGCAGGCAGACAGGCAGAATCGAATAATGAGAGTTAGGCCCAACCACCCTGTCGGCCGCTACTTCGGGTAGTCTCACAAGAAACTGACTGACTGACTGATCGATCAACGCAGAGCCGAAACTACTGGTCGTAGAGAGCTGAAATTTGACATACAGGTTCCTTAGGGAACGTAGAGGATTTCCCGAAATTCCCACGAGAACGGAAAAAACGGGATTTTTCATTTTAATATTTTGCGCATACGAAGTTGCGGGGAATAGCTAGTCTCTTATAACTCGCTCGAGATTAGCTGTATCGCGTTATTGTATCAACTGACTACCTAGTAAGAGGCTACCCGAGTTAACGGGCTTGGTGCAAGGGGGCCTTAGAGACTGCCACGCCACGAGCGAAAACCCATATTTGTTCAAATAAAAGCCCTAAAATCTTGAATTCAATTCAAGCCACGAAGACTATAAATAGTTCGAATAGGTATTATAATTGTTCATGTTGGAAGTCAAAGCGTCTTACAATATTTGAAGTCAGATAAGTTGTTTTTAGGAGTTTGGATCCTGACTTGCGCAAGAGTCACGCGGCGGAGTCAGAGGTGACCGAAACATCAAGTTCCGGAGAACGTGCGTAAACAGGGGTTCTGTTTACCTTGTTTACCGCCGAAACTTCAGGGAGTCGCTTATCTGGGCTTAAAGACTTTTGTATAAAGACTGTTTTTGTATAATTTCTCAATAAAGATCGTTTGGTTTTTACCAAGCTGACTTCCTTATAAATATTAGTGGCAGTGATTACGATCTCATAAACCCACAGAAATATAAATGTGGATGGACCTCACAGACAACTGGCCTGTAGTAGATACATGTAAAGGCGTTGCCGCGTTGTAGAAAATCTAAAGAACGAAATTTTTGCGATGAACGAGGATAATATAGTCCACCCCAATTTAAATGAAACGAGCACGAGACAGGCTTCAATTACATATGTCTCCACTAACAGGACGTGACAGCGTTCGTCCGATTCCATCTATAATTACGAATCAATCAAGCCATGCCGTGTAATATTCTGTAAATGGTAAGCTGTAATCATAAAAGGGCTTTATTATAGGACCCTACCTATTAATATTAACGTAATTACCATTTCCCCATTGAAAACTTCCAACAAAGCATTTAAAACCTTACAAGACTATAGTTAAAGTTCTCAATGGGGTTTGCGATGGTCTAGTGGTATCTGTCAAGTTGCAACAATGTAGTGGTTTATAGTTTTATAGAGATCACGAAACGTTTCTATTGTGAATTTACAAAGTAGTTATTTCACTTAATTGACTCACGAGTGCTATTGTGGTCGGTTCAGAAACCTTTTCTCGATACCATTACGATTACAAGAACCTCATCTTTCTCTTTGACTCTTTCTTTGAGTATAATGAACATTTTTTTGAAACGTTTGAATAATGAAAATGATTAATCAACTTCCAGCGAAATCTGATGAGTCGGGAAATAGAAAATGCCGTGAAGATACTTGAATAGCATCTACTGATTGAACGAATAAAACGGGTCTTGAAAGCGCTGGTATATTCATTTCTGACAACAAAGTGCCCGTATGTGGCCAACTTGCTGAATAAATGATTGCATTTTGTAAAGAAAAGGTAAGTATTCTACGTTGCCGTTATTTTAAAAATGACAATGCGTAATTTCAGTACGTACCCTTATTTGTCAGATAAAAACAGGTAATATTTTTAATCGCTTAAGGTGAGTAGTGAGGCAAAAATGCAAATTCGAGGTGTTTTTGTAACCATTTTTCTATAATTGTAACAAGTTGTCATCTGCAAAGTTTACGAATATGGAACACAAATATAGTCAATTAGTGTTTCTGGTATTTTATATCGTCTTATATGTAATGATTTGTACTATGGATGTCATTTAAGAAATCCTTAATCCTCCTATATGTAACCATTTATTTCCGCTTAGGAAAAAATCTACGTTGACAAATTTTTTGCAAGTACTTTTCAGAATTTTATCTAGGGCTTGACCTTCTAACTTATATGATAAATAGCTTTTAGACGAAAAACCTATGTCTTCCTTAGTGTATAATCACAAGTATCACAACACACATTTGCTGCGCTTGTTATGGTAGGCGTTTTGTTGAATTATGCGGCGTTTTTTATATTTTTAAATATTTTTATTTATTGATTAAAAAATATCTAAACTATCATGATTACTAAAGAAAGAAGGATAAAAGTTCGTTTCATAAATTTGACTTTTATATTGGATTTGAAGTAGTGTTATTTTTCTATAAATTCATTGCATTAAACATAAAGTTGTGGTTGAGAACAAGGCGACGTTGCGAGTTTCGGCACTCGTGTTGTTTACCTCGCGGTCGCGCGCGCTGTTGCCAGCTAGGTAGGTATCCCGAACTCGATCAGAGGACGCACAGCATGGTCGGCCTGCCGGCCGGCACTCGGAAATGAGTGAATAGCGAGTGAGTAACTAGCGAGAGAGTAAGTCGAGTGGAGTGATTTGTCTCGAGGATTTGCATTTTATTGTTGTTATAGATACTTATTTGTTAAGTTTGTTTTGTTACTCCGTAATAGTGTTCTTGTTATAATATTGTTATTGTTACCTAGTGTTAAAATGGGTAATAAAAAGGGGAGAAGATCACACTGCTCTATAAAGTTGATACGAAAGCGACAAGGGCGAACCGCTTATTACCTCAAGAAAGTCGCTGAAAAGTAGGGTCGCTTCGCCTGTTTGCGTCCACTTACTGGAGTTGGCAAGTTTGAAGGTGAAAATAAAAATGTTCTAATTGAAATTTTGATTATAAAAGGGATGTAATGTATGATGATATAGTCCTTTTCAATATAACTTATAGTTTTGGTCGAAACATCTGGTAGTTTTCAAAAAAACGACACAAATAGGCAAATTAGGCGATTTACCCAGTTTGCGTCCACTTAATCCAGATTGCGTCCACCTATGGACCAATTCGCGTCCACCAACTTAGAAAAGGAATCTGAATTGATGTTTTTATAGTAACTAGCTTTTTGTCAAACATGCTCGGTAATGTTCGTGTTACTTTCAAAAAAAGAAGACGCCAGGCTGTCCATTGCCGGCCTTGGCCAGCAAAAACATTATTGTCGTGTGTGTTTTTTTTTAATTCGCTTGCTATTTGAGACACCTCTGTAGAGCAACTGACAAATCAATGGAGGTAATGAGTACAACTTCCATGGCCAAATCATCCACGATCATGGAAGTAGTAAATACTGATGTGGGGTAAGTGCGCCTAAATTTATTTCGCCCCTATGCCTTGTAAACAGCCAACTACTAGTTGAGTAATATTTATAGGTTTTGATATATTTATGTTAGGCGCACTTACCCCGAAACTGACAAATCCATGGAGGTAATAAGTACAACTTCCATGGCCAAATCATCCACGATCATGGAAGTAGTAAATACTGATGTGGGGTAAGTGCGCCTAAATTTAATTCGGCCCTATGCCTTGTAAACAGCCAACTACTAGTTGAGTAATATTTATAGGTTTCGATATATTTATGTTAGGCGCACTTACCCCATCCTGGCGCACTTGCCCCGACTGACCTTACGTATTTCCTCGCTGTTTGAGAAAAGCATTATATATACGTCGGCCGCAATTGCTATTGCCGGACTCGTACTAATAGAATCGTCCGGCAATGCGCTACTTGGCGGCCTCTGCAATATTGTACTATTCCCCGCAACTTCGTATGCGCAGAAATATTAAAATGAAAGATCCCGTTTTTTCCCGTTCCCGTGGGAAATTCGGGAAATCCTCTCTTAGCGCTCCCATACGTTCCCTAAGGAACCTGCATGCCAAATTTCAGCCCGATCCGTCCAGTGGTTTGGGCTGTGCGTTGCTAAATCACTATGTCAGTCAGTCAGTCAGTCACCTTTGAGTTTTATATATTTAGACTAGCTTTTCCCCACAACTTCGTATGCGCAGAAATATTAAAATGAAAAACCCCGTTTTTTCCCGTTTCCGTGGGAATTTCGGGAAATCCTTTCTTAGCGGATGCCTACGTCATAACATCTACCTGCATGCCAAATTTCAGCCAGATCCGTCCAGTGGTTTGGGCTGTGCGTTGATAGATCACTATGTCAGTCAGTCAGTCACCTTTGAGTTTTATATATTTAGACTAGCTTTTCCCCGCAACTTCGTATGCGCAGAAATATTAAAATGACAAACCCCGTTTTTTCCCGTTCCCGTGGGAATTTCGGGAAATCCTTTCTTAGCGGATGCCTACGTCATAACATCTACCTGCATGCCAAATTTCAGCCAGATCCGTCCAGTGGTTTGGGCTGTGCGTTGATAGATCACTATGTCAGTCAGTCAGTCAGTCACCTTTGAGTTTTATATATTTAGACTAGCTTTTCCCCACAACTTCGTATGCGCAGAAATATTAAAATGACAAACCCCGTTTTTTCCCGTTCCCGTGGGAATTTCGGGAAATCCTTTCTTAGCGGATGCCTACGTCATAACATCTACCTGCATGCCAAATTTCAGCCAGATCCGTCCAGTGGTTTGGGCTGTGCGTTGATAGATCACTATGTCAGTCAGTCAGTCACCTTTGAGTTTTATATATTTTGACTAGCTTTTCCCCACAACTTCGTATGCGCAGAAATATTAAAATGAAAAACCCCGTTTTTTCCCGTTTCCGTGGGAATTTCGGGAAATCCTTTCTTAGCGGATGCCTACGTCATAACATCTACCTGCATGCCAAATTTCAGCCAGATCCGTCCAGTGGTTTGGGCTGTGCGTTGATAGATCACTATGTCAGTCAGTCAGTCACCTTTGAGTTTTATATATTTAGATGTACAGAATATATATTTAGATTGTACAGAATGATCGGATTTTAACAATGACTTTATTCAAGAATATTTGACATTAAAAAATCATGATTATAATTAATAAAACCATGAACATTTTTTTTTCCAGACAGGCCAGTTTTCCTGCTGTTTGAACTTTATTATGAATGTAGTCATTTATCGGGGTTTTACCCTACATACGCATAATGCCTAATTGCATTGCATATTCTTAAACTACGACTTTGATACGAAAAAACATTAAAAATATCTAAATATCACTAGTACCATGTTCAGCATGTAAATTATTTAAAAAAGTATTCAATTCATAAAAAAAATATACAAAAAGTTATTATAAGCGGTGATTTGAACCCGCGCCCCTCTTGCGCTCTCATCTACGTCATGATGAATTTGGACCGCTGGGCCACGGTAGACTTAAGACAGCGGGCGAAATTAACCATTGCTATCGTTGTAATTTACGTTAGCGTATTTGGCGCGGTTATTATTGAGAGGATCGGGCTCAAAACGCTCAAGGTCATCGACGGCTACAGGCGCCTTAAGGTAAACCTCATTGAAATAACCGTTAGTTATACACATCCTGGCAAACAGGCCGCGATTAGAGCCCGTTGAAATAAATATAAAACAATTCGCACAATAACAAACTAGGTATGTATAAATAATTAATTCTAATACTCGGATGGGAAACCACGTAGGTATACTCATTAGTGGATGTTAATAATTTGTGTTTATTATGAAACAATATATTAAAAACAAAGTTAAGGTAAAACAATACGAGTATTTACGACCTACCATTTTGCACATGAAGGATTATGCGAAATAATAAAAACAAAACTGTTAAAAGTGTGTTGCGTACCGATCTACCTTCGGTTAAGCTTTCACGGATAAACCGCTCATTTTAATTTAATAAAAAATCTGAAAATGCGTAGTTCCCTCGGGAATGCTCTAAACGAATTCCAAGCGGACGCAGCAGCTAGTCCTTATTTCACATATTATGGTCTCGAAACTATCTTCTCACTAAATTATACAGTTACTTTCCCATTTATAATGCTTGTGTAGACCTCCTAGGTGGCCAGTACAACTACAGGTTAGATGCATTCTGCATAAGCCTGATAGTATTTAAACGTTTATCTGGGATCGCGAGGGCTAAAGGCTAAACCTGGCTAATACTTATCTCACTCCACTCTATCTTATCTTTTTCATGCAAATCAGCGAGCGGCATCTTTTAAGATACATTGGCTAGTTTTTGTATAGTTTCTCCAGCAGTTTCACTGTATTGTATAGCAAACAATTATAGTGCTTTAATACTGTAAGCTCTGAGATGGTGTGAAGTGGCATGCAGATTTATGACTTGGTTGTAAGTTTTAATGCCTTTTGAAATGTATGAAAGGTAATATGCTTGAAATTAAACTGTCAAGGTATTGGTGTAAAATTGCTGTGTTATGTTTTTACGTCTTGTCACGGGTTGAGGTGAGAGTTGTTGCAAATGAAATGAGCCCACAAAGAAAGTAGGTATATAGTGTAAACGAGTCATCTCTACTGTCCTCTCAACAAGATGGCTAACGTCATAGACATATCACACCAGTGCGACTTCAAATATGTATTTACATATTTACTTAGGTATTATAAGAAAATGTTTTTTCAAAACAAATGACACAAAAAGATGTAAAAAATACTCAAGAGCAAATAATGTAGATAGGTGCGTGTGCAGATCCTTGTCCTTGTCCTTAAATGATCATTAACATTTAAACCTTCACTGTTACAAGAATAGTTACACAACATATACATACAATGACACCTACAGATTCAGACTATGAAATTACCCATTAACAGGCGCCAAATCTGTTTCATATTCAATCACCGTTGAATTAGAAATCGACGTGTCGACTAAACGACGTCACTCGGATTGGAAACCTATCAGGCCCGCTGCGATGACGCACTCGCCCTGCCCGTTGTCCAGCGGCCAGCTGCAGTGACGTAAATTGCGCGCTTTGGTGGCCCGGTTAGGGTGACGCACGTAATAGAGAAAATAATGTGAAATGTAATAGAGAAAAGTGTCATTTAGTTTATACTCTTATAATATCTTAAGAGGGTTTACTCCGAAAGTTGGCAACGTCGCAAATAGCTGTCAAATATTTCGCTGTTTTCGTTAATTTCTGAATATTACTGAATGAAAACATGAATTATCGCTCTATGGTTTAATAAAACATTAAATACGGATTGCAACAATTATCATAGGAACACGAAAATTTTTGGATTATGGAAGTACTATCTTTTGAAAACTTTCCATCGCATTTTCCATGCATTTCAATGTAATCTTATCATTTGAATGGCTAACCAACAAATGTAAAACGAGACGCGTCATTCAACCATAGAATGATAACTCCTTTTTTAATTCAGTAATATTGAGAAATTAATAAATACAGCGAAACATTTGACAGCTATATGCGACGTTGCCAACTTCCGGGATAAACCCTCTTAAACACATTTTTGAACCAATATGTGAATCAAATTGAAGAATTTAAATTAAAAACAACAATATGTAAGTACCTACTATAGTACGAGTGACAACCTCTGAAATTGCCAGCACACACACAACGTCGAGTTGGAATAGTGTCGTACTCATGAGTCGCTGTAAGGACCCAATTTATGTGCGCAATGAATAATTTAAAATCCGATTGCCCCGAGGAATATTTTTCTCCAGAGATTTAGTTTCCATAATCTAAAATGTATGACTGTCTGTTTGGTTTACGAGCATGGTTTTATGTCTATGTAGGCGTCATGCGAGTATATGTACCTATTTGTGTTGTAAACTTATAAATCAGTTTCATTTCTATTATTTAACTGCATTATCGCTACTGCAGTTACGTTGACTTGGAATTTACTGGCAATAGTGGCATGCATTTTACTTGACACCAGCGATTATTGAAAACGCATTAGAAGACGAACGACTTTATATCTTAGGTTATAAATAATGTCCCTGCCTTCAATCAGAGCGGACAATATTTGTTGTTGATGGTTACATGCAAGGAAATGTGAGTTACGTCACAGCTCACTATATTCATCACAATATTCATCGTTTTGTTTACCCCTCATTGGATTGGAATAGAGTTTGGCACACATTCTTGCGACAGTAATAAACTAGATAAAAGCATCATCAAATGGTTTTAGATAAGATTTATCTTTATCATCTTTATCATTTTCTGAAAAGTGACATAGTCACCTCTTTATTTTTTAGATTTACCGGTTGTAAATCAATGTAAGTACATACATAAGTCAGATCAAACGAGCTCTGTACAATATTTCTTGGACGGTAAGTCCCGGTATTAAAGACCGCCTGAGCGTAAGAGGATCTTGCTAATACCGTATTGAGTGGCCTGAATTACTTCCATAGTAAGCTGACGGTGTTATTATGAAGTCGATCTTATTGTCAAGTAGGTATAAAAGTGGTTTTTAGTGCTACAAGTTTAGTGACATGGCAAGATAGGTTGAGTGTTTTAGAACTGGTTGCGGTGTTGGTAATGAATAAATGAGTCGATCAATGCCATGATTTTATACTGAAGCTAGCCGATGCCCGCGAACTTAGAATCCCGCGTAGACTTAGAATTTGCATAGCCGATGATACTATACATATAGATAGTTATAGTTATAGATTTTTTTGAAAAATCGGTTAGACCCGTGGAAAACTATCGGGATAAAAAGTATCCTATGTTATTGCCCGGGGTCTCCAATTATCTCAATACCAAATTTCATCCCAATCGGTCCACTGTCCGCGACGTGAAGGAAGGACAAACAAACATACAATACAAATACACTTTATTGAACACCAAAAAATACAATTAACAAAGAAGAAGGGTGACAACAGGGGGTCTTATCGCTACAGAGCGATCTCTCACACACACTTTCACATTTATAATATTAGCACATATTAGTATGGATTTGTCCATACAGTCTAATATGAGTTTTGACGGGCGTATACCTACTAAGTAATTCGATGCACAGTACAAGAGAAAAAATGTTTTGAAACTGATAGACGGCCATCTCATATGACTTGATTATACCTACCTACCTACATTGGATCTTGAAAGCAAAATGAAGTGTCATTTGGTAAATTCATCGCATGATAGGTACGCCAACAAGCAATAAATTTTAATATTGCAAAAAAGCAATTTGATACCTAATGCATTCATAAATTGTAAGCGTGACTTTTAAAACGTGCCTTTATGATAGGATAACAACAGTGTTAAATAAAAATGGCGTTGCGTGTACAGAGCGAGTTGTAATTTGATCATACTTGCATCAATCGAATCACTATTCTGCTTGCTGAAAAAAAAGCATTGAAAAAAAAAACACTCACTATCCTCAGCCTTTTCAGGCCCGTTTGCCCAGCAGTGGGATGTAAATAGACTAATAGGAATTTGTGTTCCAAAGTAAGTAGAACGGTGTCTTACTCATTCTCCTCATCTTACTTTGACGTAGGTACCGGGATTATAAGACGTCTATCATAGATTACATCTATTGTGTAAAAGTAGCCCACGTTATCTTCTTTTACATCTCTTTGTGTTCTTTAATAGTAGTTTATGTAACTGCTACATAATAAAGGTCCTTAAAACGCGAGTGGGGTTTTATGAAACGAGCTGCTAGGCGAGTTTCATAATCCTAATATCGCACGAGTGTTTTAAGGCCTAATTATGTACAGTTGCAGACACAAGTTTATCTACACTCATTTTATAAATCCTCTAAGATGCTTCAAAATCTGTCCACAATGGCGGCATTCGAATACGTCAGTGTACCACATTCGATTTTCAAAAAGCATAGACTAAATAGAGCCGACTATTGAGTGGAACAAACTTACGCTCTGTCTGACTGAAGAATATAGGCGGGCATTGCTGTTCGAAGATGTTAGAAATTTGAATAATGCTATTAGACAAATAGGTCTAATACAGCTATAAGAACATTTTCACAGATAAGAAATCGGTTCTAACTAAACAGTTTATCTTAATGCTGGTCATAATGTGCGGTTTTTGGACGCATCATAGAGGGTTTATGATATGAGTTTAGATAAAGTAATATAAAGGTACTATTATTTTGCGTGTTCGTGTTTGCGGTGGGTTGTGTTCCTTATATATTTATTTCAATCGTTCACAATACTTTGCGGAACGGCAGTGGCGGCTGCTGATCGGGTAACAGATTAGCTACGGTTTGAGCCCCATGTGCACACTAACACATGTAAAGTCCTTAGGTTTGTCTCGCTATGAGTACTTTAGTTTGTCTTTTAGATTCCAGTTGAAATCTTCTTATCGAGTCGAAGGCTGTGCTATGCTATATACCTAATTGTGCTGGACTGTCAGCCTAAAACCCAGCAACGTCAATTGCTCTTTGATTAGCTTAAGATTCAATACGAAAACGAATGAAATGAAAGTTTATTTCACAAGAACATATGGTAATATATAAAGGTCTTACAAGATACATGCATGTGCCATAATATGTTCCGCCGGTACTGGCATGTGAAAATAGATTTCTAGAACAGAATATCAATGTTTATACCTATGCTAATAATTCAAAATGTTATAAACTACACGTACAAATGGATTAAATTAAGAACCAGTCCAGTAGAAAAATAGTACTTATTATAGTAATGTCACAAAATAAACCTAATAAAATAACAATGTCAAATTTGAAATAATGTTAATAAGTATTTTCACAATAGAGGCATTAAAAATTATGTTTAAAGAATTCATCCAATGTATAAAAACAATTTTCACCGAGTATCTTATATAATTTAGTTTTGAAAATTTGGACAGGAGATGATTTTAAATATGATGGTAATTTATTATAAATTTTTATGCACATGTTGTTTGCATTTTTGTTGGTTAGTGCCAGACGCCTAGTAGACGGTAATGCTAGCTGATGCTGTCTCTGCGGCCGGGTCGTTATCTTGTCCGAGCAGTTAGTTCTGTAATAGTACATTACAGACCATTACAGGGTGGTGAATTCGTAAATGTCCCAGATCGCAGGTTTCTGTGGCCCGAACCGAAGGTGAGGGCCATAAATATGCCATCTGGGGCTTTACGAATTACCGCCCGTGGTTTGTCAAAAGTTTTACATCTTGCCTTGGCCAAGAAGTGAGATTTTCTCTCCGCGTAGCGGGCAGAAAATCCCACTTTACGGCCAAGGGTGATGTAAAATAAATAAAGAATGGCTGTTATTTATTTATTTATTTTACAGAAAACCAACAGCCCTATTTCTAAACAAAATTACAAGTGATAAATTTAACACAACATAGGCCAATAACAGGTTTTCCTAGAATTATCATATCAGTTTTTAAAACTAAGAGCAGAAACTATCGTAAAAAATTATAATATTGAAGAAAATCCAATAAAATTTAGATACAATTTTGAAACAAGAGACTAGAAACGAGTGTGTGTGTATATGATGTATGTGTGTGTGTGTGTGTGTGTGTGTGTGTGTGTGTGTGTGTGTGTGTGTGTGTGTGTGTGTGAGAGTGTGGCAGTGTAAGAAAGAGTGGACATGTGTGTGAATGTGGGTGCATGTATTTCACATGAAATGTTGATGGGTGTCATAAGTTAATTAAGGTTGAACGAGTCGGGAGGATATAATTTTGTCTATAATTTGTTTTCGAAAGGTCAATTTAGATGAAGAGAATGGATCAACATCTGAAAATAAATTGTTATATGTACTGCAGATCCGCTTTACTATACTGTTGCGTGCATGATTAGTTTTAGCTGCTAAGGAGGCCATCATTTTGGGATTCCTTGATCTAAACTTTGTAGCGTTTAAGTATAGTTCTGATAATAAATTCGAGTTGTCCAGCTTGCCATTAAAAAGATCGTAGAATAAAGTAAGATCAAGAAGAGTCCGTCTTATGATAATAAATCAGAAGTATATTCAACAAGAGTTACTTTGTCATTCGTTAGGTTAACGTACAACATAGGTATTTGCTTTGCACCTCGTCCCCCAGCTCTCGCATTGTCAGTCTGGCAGGGCCGGGTCATCGCCCCCGCCACCCAGTTGGTCCTCTATCCTCTATTCCTCCACGTATTCCTGTAAGCACTCGCTTTGAATTTCTATCGAGCCCGAGCATCTTTAATGTATTTTTTCTCGTACGGCATGTTCTACGCATTACTTGATAAGTTTATACATACAATGTTTGTCCGCCCCGCAGATGCACTCGTTCTAAGAAATGTATAAACACAGATGTTTTATGTATTGAAGATTTGTTTGGAATCTGTTTTTTGATCTCGGTTGTTATTCTACGTGACTACCACATTCGGTTTGAATTTCATAATATACGTTGTCAGTCCCAATGTTAACGTAGCCATACATAATATTATTATAATAATATGTATTAGTAAGTTGAAGTGTTACCCGCGTAAATTCCGACCCCTGGTTTGAGAATATCGTTATAAAAAGTAGGCTATATGTTTTTCTATGTATAAAAAGAGGAAAAATATTATAAATATCCACATCTAACTCCAAACTTTCATATTTTTAACATGGAATTTATTAAAGCGAAACAAGAAACCAACCAAATGAAAACCAGCGTCGGAACGTCTTGGCGTTTTTCGACCAAACCTGAGCTGATTTTCCGCATGTTAAGCATAATAAAGTAAAATTTGTAATTAGTTTTAAGATAGGATAATTATGTGGAGTTTTGAAATAAATAATTCTCATTCTCATTCAAATTCATACTCTTCTCTCTCACTCTGTGTCATCGTGAAAAGGCACTAAAATGCGATTGCGAAACTAGTTTTTTTGACGCTGTTTTCTTGTCTGGTCTGTATGCTTGTAGATGTAAAAATTCACAATTCTGGACATTTTGAAGTGAAAAGATTTCTAGTCTAATGAGGATGGGTTTCATGCGGTGAGCACTTGGACTACAAAATGCACGTTGTCACATCTGAATGATTTGCTTTACACATACGGATGAGGTAAAAGTGTTCAATAGTTACTTGACAGTGACACGTACACAATCCACGAGAAGTCACAAAATGGAAAAATATCTAACTGTTAAGGTTCTTGACCAACTTGACTATTTTTGACAACGGGACTGTTGGAATTCAGGATGGTTGAGATCTAGGAGTTTATCTATAGGTGTACACTTGCTTCATCAAGTTCTAGTGAACAGTGCCAATGTAATTGAAGAGTTTATTTATTTTTCAAGCATTTATTGTGATTTTGTCGCTTCTCAGAATCTGACGCCTGGTAAAAGTGCTCAGTTCACCTTGTAACTAGATCGGATGCACTTACGTAATCTACGCTATTTAGCATGTTTAATTTGTAAACGGTTTTACCGGAACGTCATTTTTCGAAGGTGACGCAGCGCAGTCAGCAGCGTTAGCAGTTCCCGTGAGACTGTTATCACGCAATCTAGGCAATAAACACGGCGCTTACTGTCTCGTTCCGTGCCGTGCGTAACGCGGCATCCGCATCCGCTTGACAGATTGTCGAAGAGATCTCTTTGTGTGACGTGGTTGTGTTGAAATAAAGGTACCTAGTTTAAAGATGTCACTCACTTACTAATATATAAAAAAATCGGCTAAGAAGCGAGTTAAACTCGTGTGGATTCCGACCCTTGATTATTTTCAATGACGTCATTTTCTAACCGTTTCACAGGATAAGCTCTTTTATATGATAGATTTCAAATACCATGGACTTCTTAATAATTTTCCTGTAATGTATAGGTCAATAACTATCATCCGTATTTTTTCCAAAATTTTAGGGCCAGTAGTTTCGGAGATAAGAGGGGGGAATGGTCATTTTTCGCCTATTTTCTTAAATAATCCAAAAAGTATTGAACAAAAAAGAAATAAAAAAATATGTTTGAGATCCTCATAAGAAGTACTTTCATTTGATAGGTATGTCACACGACATAGTTTGAAAAACTTCATTAATATTTTTTCAAATTTAGGCTCCAAAAATAGGGTCTATGTTTAAAATTCATTTATTTCCGTTACACGCGTCCGTCTTTGGGTCACAAACTTACGTATACGTACCAAATTCAACTTAATCGGTCCAGTAGTTTCGGAGAAAATCGACTGTGACAGACGGATGGACAGACACACGAGTGATCCTATAAGGGTTCCGTTTTTACCTGTTGAGGTTCGGAACCCTAAAAATAACTTTGTTTTCTGAATTTGCCTGGGCGGTCATACGGTTTGGAGCCCTGATAGTTGGCGAAACCACGATGCGAAATATTGAGCTACCTCTACTCGTGTAAACATTCATTTATACAGAGTCACATACTACTAGTACTACTACTACTACAACCTATTTGCGTCCCACTGCTGGGCACAGGCCTCCTCTCACCACGAAAGGGTTTGCGCTATAGACGCGCGCGGGCCCAGCGCGGACTTCACACACATCTTTAAATTACTTTGCAGATGCATGCAGGTTTTCTCACGATGTTTTCCTTCACCGAAAAGCTCAGTGGTAAATTCAAATTGCATTTCGCATATAAGTAAACTTAGAGGTGCGAGCCGGGATCGAACCCCCGACCCTTTGCATGAGAGGCGGTAGCTCGAACCACTAGGCCACCACGGCTTCTCGTCGAAAGTCACATGACACCGAATAAAGCTCTCGTCTATGATTGGCGAAGAGATGAGGGATATTTTAAGTACACACACACACACATAGTACCTACCTACACACAGTAAAATAACATGAACAAAGGCGAGCATATCCCTTAAGTAAGGTTTCTCCCACGTGTTCATCTTACGAGCTCAAATACTTAATGATGTACAGGGTCTCAGGTAAATACCTATATACTGTAGGGGGGGGGGCAGGGGGGGGGGGGGGCAGGGGGGGGGGGCAGCTCAGGTAGATGCTGTAGGCACGGAGATCAGCAGTAAATCTCGCAGACTGGCCCTAATACTGCCCTAACACTTCCCTAATTAATAAATGATAGATTTTAGAATTCTACGCTTAAAAATACCTATATTCGAAAGAAAATGTGTCAACTCACCGATTATACTCGGCCAGTCTACACAATACCTACCTAGGACACACTTAGACGTAACATTATGAGTTACCAGCGAGCGTTACCCTGATTGCAAATGGAACTTATTGTATCACGTAAATTGATGCAATTTGTATGAAAAGTGACCTTTAATAAATAAAACGTGATTCAATGAAATGTAGATTTAAATGTTAATTTTCGTTTGCACTCAATATGGTTCCGTAATCCGGTCTTTGGCATTACTTTCATTTTAAATGTTATTTGCAATTAAATACTTATTGAACGTGATTACAAAATACTTAATCGCCGCAACGTAAAATGTTATCTTTTACTTGGTTAAGCTTATTTTTAATTAAGTAAATTTAAATTTTGTTTTATTTATCGCCTCTCTTTATTTTATTTTTATTTTCTTTTAGAAATTAAAGTCTCAACACGTACCTTATTGTGTGTAGAAGTGATCTTAGATCTTAATGAACTGGTTAGTGAAGGAAAACTTCTCGACGTATCCTGCACACATTTCGAAGCAATTCAAAGGTTGTGTGTGTGTGTGTGTATGTGTGTGTGCGCGCGTGTGTATGTATGCAGTCCCTAAGCCAAGTTGAGTCCAGTAAAAGACCATTTACTACTTATTCACTTCTTGGATGTCAATTTCGACATACCAACCGCTCTTATGGCTTTTTCTCACTTAAAGACAAATTAATGCACATAAACTGTAGCGCAAACGGGGCCAATATTACCAATCGACTCGATTCATAACAAGATGCCATTATAAACTGCCAGCTAGGGTTGACGATGGCCACGCTATACTCGTACTACTTATACAAGTACGATTTTCACCGACCGGATCGAATCGAATCATGCCATATTAGACGGAAGGACGCAAATTTGAAATTCCCTTCAAATACAAGATTTCTCACTGCTTACAGACGGTTTTTGGAGATTTTTAGTAAAACTTACTTCTATTCTCTTCGGTTCCTTTGCTCACTAGCTAGGCGTGGACGTCCTACATTCTGTTGCCACAATGGCGTAGCGTGTCTTTGATTTGGACTCTACCTCTACAATCTACGGAGTCAAATACTTTTCCGGACGATGGATCCGCCATCGGGTCCCCTTTGATTCTTTTTTTTTTTTAGAAGAAAACCAATTTACATCACCCTTGGCCGTAAAGTGGGATTTTCTGCCCGCTACGCGGAGAGAAAATCTCACTTCTCGGCCAAGATAAGACGTAAAGCTTTTGAGAAACCATGGGCGGTAATTCGTAAAGCCCCAGATCGCATATTTATGGAACTCACCTTCGGTTCGGGCCACAGAAACCTGCGATGTGGGACATTTACGAATTCACCACCCTAGGTCTGTAATGTACTATTGTTTTATTCATTACACCTACACTACTTGACATTGTCTAATTATTTATTAACTAGCTTCTACCCGCGACTTCGTCCACGTGGAATTCGGTATAAGTACGTTTCCGCGGAAACTGTTAATTTTTCCGGAATAAAAAGTAGCAATTGTTTTGTTACCCGTGTACAGATAGATATTATAGTGTACACTCATTTGCAAGAAGTGCTATTGAGTGTTTAAAGCACTGGTTTAAAGCTACATTCTGTCCTGTAGCAAATAATTATGTGAGATACGTCAAATGCAAACTCATTCCACATTTTGTTCCTGCCCCGTACTAAAACGTGGCTGGTTTTGAACACCTTTGGTAACGCATGAATATTTCAACAGCGCTACATTGTGGCGGACGCGTTTCACACTTTAACTATACTTGGGTATGTCCACAACTTACTATGGACGGTCGGTCGACTTCAAGTAAATGTAGGTAGATGTAGGTAGTATTCTATGTTTTTGATACGTCGAATGTCTGCAAAGGCGACTTTAAGGGTGTTATAAATCCTTCCGTCACCATTTTAGTATGTAAGTTATGTAACTGATGGCCAGTCGGTCATCCAAGCCTGCGCCTGGGTTCCTCTTGCTATACTACTACTACAGCTTATTTGCATCCCAATCCTGGGCACAGGCCTCCTCTTTTGGGGACTTCACACACATCTTTGAATTACTTCCCAAGTAACAATTTCTGGTTCTATAGTAGCCCATAGAACATTTCTCAAAACACCACCTTAGCCCTATAAAAGGCCATAGAAGGTTGAGTAACGCCGATCTGGCGCAGTTATATCTCCATTTAGTGATATAGCGGAACCGTAGCAGCTTTAGTTGTGACGTTTTAGGTCTGTAAAGGTGATGTAATGAGGACTCGTATTACAATTTAGTGACATACGGGCCACAGTAACGCTAATATAGTGCTTTTTTATACTGTAGTAGCGTTCGTTGATTCCCTTATAGTCCTATTTTAGTCTATAGTAGAATCCGTGATTCCTATTGAGGCGCTTTTTCGGCAAAGTTTGGTATTGTGTGTTTTTGCTGTGAACTTCATTGATGGACAACAAAAATAATTCAATTATATAAAGGAGTTCTATTCTATCGTGGTAAGTTTATGTTATCTTATTTAGACATTTAATATTTCGATCAATGCTGCAAAAAGCACGTGCGACTAAAGTTTTACTGATAGAATAGTATATGATTTGCTTAGTATTTTCAATGCGCCCTCGATTAATTGAGTTTTGAATAAAATATATTGATATTATAAAATTAAATTCACAGTCATTTCTACTTTAGAGCCATTAAGTACATCCGTGGGTCTTATCGGCTCACTATAGTACCACCGACTCCTGTCATGTCAAAGTTTGAGTAAAATTAGAGTTCTTTATCCTATGACGGATCTATAAACTCCATTATAGAAAGTTTCGGCCATATAAAAGAGTCATAGACACAACTATCGTACGAGCCTATAATAGGGATTCAAAAACAATTAGAACACTTTTAAGTAGGTACTATAAAAATGTCCTAAAAATCGATTATAAAACAAAACCGCTCTATTACGGCGTCATTATGGCTACTAAAGTCCATGTACTATAGGAGTGATTTGTGGAACCACAATATCGTAAAATCCTTGTATAGTAGAACGTTCATCACTGCTAAAACGCAAGATTTATAGCGGTTGTCCCGGAAACCTTATAGCGCAAATTAGATACATAATGGTAATTTCAATCACTTTTATACAGTAACATAGCTCTTTAGTGACTATATTTGAAGTTTTTATAGCACTTTACTATAATAGCCCTATAAAATGGTTCTATAAACCTTTACATCAACAACTTATAGGATAATTTGGCTCTTTAGCTTATAGAGCAAGAATGTGTTCCCAAACGCCTTTATACAACTGGTAGTCACCGCTAAGACCTTTATACGACGTTTACTCGACCTTTTAGTGATGATAATTCAAGTTATAGGGCCAAAATGTTACTTGGGTTCGCAGATGCGTGTAGGTTTCCTCACGATGTTTTCCTTCACCGAAAAGCTCAGTGGTAAATTCAAATTGAATTTCGCACATAAGTAAACCTTAGAGGTGCGAGCCGGAATCGAACCCCCGACCCTCTGCATGAGAGGCGGTAGGTCGAACCACTAGGCTACCACGGCTTCGGCACCACGGGCTTGCGATACTAAACGGTGAACATCTACTTAATATTAATACCTATATTCTGCAGCTATTAAAAAAATTTAGTGGGCAGTACAAAGTAAAATCTTGATCATTATCGCAACCAAAACGTTCGCGTAATCAAATAAAACGTTTATTGTTCATTTTTACGCAAAAAACTCACTATCACGATCGGAATTGGCTATCCAATTTAATTTGGCAACCCTGGACAAATCGCAAAATTCACAAAAGGTTTTCACTGGACAGCGGCATTCTGAATTCTATTTGAGTATGAACAAAAGTTATTATGTATTGATGTCATTGTGTTCTATTTATTTTCGTTTGGCTGTTTGATCATTTGATGTAGTAGGTAAGTAGTAGTTGTAGTAAAAGATCATATTGAAATGTATGCCCTCATCTGTTCCATAGCACATTTTCATATGCATATGATATGACGTTAGACTCTAACCAAAGACATAAAGGTAGAGATGTTTACAGTACAATATAAATTATGAATAAACCTTGTAATAAAGTGAGGCAATAAATAAGATGTGAGAGCCTTTACGAGTATAGTCCAGTGAATCTTATATTGAAGATTGCGTTAATATGTATGAGTATTTTAATTTGGTTTCTACACACTCATTTGATTGGCGGATGGAGAGTAAATAGTTTTACATCATCCTTGGCCGTAAAGTGGGATTTTCTGCCCGCTACGCGGAGAGAAAATCTCACTTCTTGGCCAAGGCAAGATGTAAAACTTTTGACAAACCACGGGCGGTAATTCGTAAAGCCCCAGATCGCATATTTATGGCCCTCACCTTCGGTTCGGGTTACAGAAACCTGCGATCTGGGACATTTACGAATTCACCGCCCTAGGTCTGTAATGTACTATAATACCTATTGAAGTGGTACCTACCTAATTACATAGGTACAACCTCATAAAAGTTGCCACCAATGTTGATTCAACTGCGACATACATAAATGTCGCGGAATCCGGTGAATGCAGCCGATGCAGGACCGTGGTGTGGACCCTGGGGGTGGTCTTTGTCTAACAGTGGAAGTCTTCTACACTCAACCGCAATGCAATCGGATCACTTTTTACGAAAAAAACCTAAATACCTACTAAGTGACCCAATTTAATTACGGTTGAGTGTATTATCATGATGATGATCAATTTATCATCTAGACTACCAGTACAGACGCGCACGGTGACAGCAACGCGGCATAATCTTTGGCCATGAGAATATTTCGATGAAAAATAGTTCATGTGATCTGATCTATTTCATACTACACTCAATAGCCATGAATTCGGGTCACTTTGTATGGAAAATGCTGAACAAAGGATCCCGAATTAATTGCTGTTGAGTGTATACGAGTATGATACATCACCTAAACACAGAACAAACCATTTTCCAGTAACCAAGACTTGAATCGTGCTTACGGCTTTCTCAGCATTTTAAGCCTTTAGAAAATTTACAAAGTGATGGAAATGATTTGTCCAGCTACAACGTCTTACGTGAAATGTTCCATGAAGTAAGTACAGACTACATTATAGTACTGTAACGGGGGGTAGATGTTAGCTCAGGTAGATGCTGCAGACACGGAGATCAGCGGTGGAATCCGAAGACACGAAGACGATGTCTAGCTTATTAAAATATATAAATCTTGAAGACTGCTATTACTGCCCTAACACTGTCTAACTAAGGAATAATAGATTTTAAGTTGAATTGATATTATATTTTGAGAGATGCGCACATTACAAAGGATCGTAAAAAACTAAATAATAAAAGCTACACAATTCTACGCTTAAAATTACCTATTTTTGGAAGAGAATGTGTCAACTAACCGATTGTACTCGGCCAGTCTCCACACAATCGGTTAGTTGACACATTCTCTTCCAAAAATAGGTAATTTTAAGCGTAGAATATTGTGTAGCTTTTATTATTGAGTTTTTTACGATCCTTTGTAATGTGCGCATCTCTAAAAATATAATATCAATTCAACTTAAAATCTATTATTCCTTAGTTAGACAGTATTAGGGCAATAATAGGGCAAGTCTTCAAGATTTAGTTATTTTAATAAGCTAGACTTCGTCTTCGTGTCTTCGGATTCCACCGCTGATCTCCGTGCCTGCAGCATCTACCTGAGCTAACATCAACCCCCCGCCACATTTGGTGGACGCGCGCTCGGTGGAGAGGAGAACATCTACATTTGATGGACGCGCTCTCGGTGGAGAGGAGAACATCTACATTTGATGGAACCGTTCTCGATGGAAGGAAGAACACGCGCGGAACGAGAAACAATTGACAATGGAATGGATGTCGCACTCTTGAAGATGATGGTGAAGCGCTTTCAAGGAATGATGGAATGGACAACCACATGGCGAAAAACACGGTTGTACCGATTTTATTTATATTAATCAAAATTTTCATCCATTGTCGTATCCACCACGTTCATTTATTTAAGGAAAATGGCTGCCCATAAGAATCGCAATAATTATTTTTATCAATATTTTACTGTTCTTTTGCTATATTACAAATAATAACGATAGATTCACGAGGAATAATTTAATATCATAATATTTTTTTTATAATTCTAAATAAATTCACTTCGATCACTTTTCCGGAGCAAGAATCCGTTGGAGCAAATCACGGACTGTTCTTCGTGCTGCGTCAGGAACGAAAGATTTCTTCTTCAAAGTTCTTTTATGTTGTGATCATAATTTTTCTTCTTGTTATTACGAAATTCTCCCCAATATTCTTCTATTCGTGATAGGCAGATTAGATTTTCTATATTCATAATGTTTATTTTATATTGAATATAATTACTTTTATAATAATGTTTATTTTGATATATGATTGACTTTGTCATATTTCAAAACATTTCTCATTAATATTTTATATGGCTTAGGTAGGTTAATATTTTCATTCATAGAACAAATAGTTTGTATTGTGAATGATGGATAAATAAATAAAGTTTGTGATAGGATGTTCGTGAATAGAAACCTTTATGGCGAGTTTTGTAGTTGTCATTTAAAAAGATTTCGAATGAAGAGTGAATCTTTGACATGACGTTGTGACATATCTGTCAAATGATAATAAATGGTTTTATATGTAAACAAATACTTATGAAATAAATAATAACGTAAAGAATATGAATAGGTAGGAAGTTTTTATATTAATTAAAGGTAATTGAATATGCAGTGCTTGAATAGGTAGGAGTTTTATAATAATTAAAAGGTGGTATTTAGAATTGAAGTAAAGAAGTGTTGAAGTTGAAGTAGCAATGATTATCATTGGTTGTGATAAAAGTAGGTATAAGTAGTTGTGTAATGTGTTTGGTGTAAGATTTTCGCGATGGCAGAACCAACCACAACTCAATCTATGCCATAGGCTTTTGAGGGGGCTTCGTTGCTTACCAGTGGATTGGGAATGTTGTTGCAGAGTCCGAAGCTGATATGCATTTATATGATTTCATTACATCGAAAATATTACGTCTTGCTTAGGTTTAGGTGTTATGTAGGAATAGTGTAGTTACACACGTAGGTATATGTAGCGAAGATGTTGAGGTATATAATGTATATAGATAATGTAGATAGTGTATAGTGTATAATTAGTGAGAATTTCTTGATGTAGAAAGCGTAACCTGTGTGTAGAATGTGTATATATGTGTCTTTTATAATTATTAGGATAATGACTTTTTCTTTCAGTGACATAGTGATTCTATTCTTAGTGTTTTTCTTTTATAGGCTATTGTATCGAGCATATTGCCTAATGAATTTAAATAAATAAATGGCAATGATTAGTTATTAATAAACGGTTTCATAATAATATTTATGATACCGCTGTCATAGTCAGTAATAAATAAACATAGAGATCCCTTTTTAATTATTTTTCATTTTTTTTTTAAAATAACTGTCAGCTGCCTTTGTGTTCAAACAAATTAATTAATTTTAATTATTTTTTTTCTCTCTCTTTAGAACCTGCCTAGCTATGATTTATAATATGTTGCTTAAAGACCATGCTCACACCTTTGTTTTTTTTCATGTGCTGTCACCGTGGCGATTTGTGGAAGTTACTCTACGACCGTGTCTTCGAGGTATATCCATGGGCGGGCAGACGACCCCTCATATGTAAGGGACTGCACCCCATGGATCGCCAAGAAGAGAATCTTTAAAATATTTTTGTGCGGTCGCTCGTTTGCTTTAAAGCTTACCTTTTAAAGGAAAATTATGTGACTTCCGCAAGTCTGTAATTTTTTATTGCAAGGAGAGGTTTCAAAGTTTACATAATTTAGCTTTTTGAACAATATTGTATCAGGTTAGGTTAGTCCGATTATTCTTGTCTGCGGACATATTTTTTTTTCGTCGAAATTTGTTTTTGGTCCGAAATCCACCTTTTCTAATATTTATTATTGATTCAGATTTTCTTTTAAGAGTGTTAATTATATATAATGAATATGGATGGAAAGGTTGGTTATTCCTTACACAGGAACAGTCTTAGTTTTGTAAAAGAAAAATTTCGACGTAGGGTAGGGCCTTCGTTAGCTAGGCGGTTCCTCGAAAGGGGAGGAGGGAAATGTGGAGACTGGCCGAGTACAATCGGTTAGTTGACACATTCTCTTCCAAAAATAGGTAATTTTAAGCGTAGAATATTGTGTAGCTTTTATTATTGAGTTTTTTACGATCCTTTGTAATGTGCGCATCTCTAAAAATATAATATCAATTCAACTTAAAATCTATTATTCCTTAGTTAGACAGTATTAGGGCAATAATAGGGCAAGTCTTCAAGATTTAGTTATTTTAATAAGCTAGACTTCGTCTTCGTGTCTTCGGATTCCACCGCTGATCTCCGTGCCTGCAGCATCTACCTGAGCTAACATCAACCCCCCGCCACAGTACCTAATAAATACACTTATCCTCAGTCTAATCGAAAAGTAAGATGGCGATAGACCACCTTTCTAAATTCGATCGAAGTAGGTAAAAGCGATACTGAAAACTGGCATCGGTGATGGCAATAATAAGAATTTGGAAACAATTAGGTAAGGCAGGAGTTGCAAAAGGGTGAGTCGAAGGCAGAACATGTGTTCCTCTACTGATCATTCCTTTCCTTTTGGCTTCATGGTTGACTGGTATAAAATTTACAAGATGTGGCAGTTATTCTACCAATAAGAGCACAGAAGGAGAGTTAAAAACTCGAACTTCACTACAGCTACAGCCAAATCGAGCAAGATCTAAATGGAATTAAGTATGTATCACTGAACTAAACATGACTAGAATAAGGACGCGCATTAACATTATATTAGCTCGTTCAAAACTGTTTGGCATTCTGTAAGCGTTTTTAGTGTATTTTTACCCGACTGCGCACCGCAAAGGAGGGTTATGTGTTTACCTGTCTATGTATGTATGTATGTTTGTATGTATGTATGTTTGTTCCTTTGTGGCACACTAGAGATCAAACGCGTGGGTCGATTTTAATGAATCATACGTCAATCGATTCGTCTGAATTGCGCGAGTGTCACTGAAGATATGAAATTTATCAAAATTCAAAATGGCGGCTACCAGACGCCATATTGCACAAAATAAAAAAATAAAAGTCAACCAACTATGGCATGTGAGGTATCGTTGAATAGGTATTTAAAAATCATTATTAGGTTTCTTTGACCATTTTTCAGACAAAAGAACCGTTTATGATTTATAACGATTCAAAGTTCCTTTACTAACCACGTAAAGTAGGTACCTACCTATCCACCCAGTAGTACATCCGTTCGAATTAGCAACACAGGAAATAATCTAGACCAACGAGTCTTCAAGCAGGTCACGACGACTATAAAATACTTAATAATAATGTTTTTCATAAATCTCAAACTTCAATCAAGTACGTACGCATGTGCAATGTAGTGTACCAGTAGCGTCATCTATCCGTTGACTTGAAGACTTTTAGTTTCGTTATTACATTTAAAGTGTCAATAGTGTGTGTGATACAGTGAAATATAACCTAATTGATTATAGGTACCAATTAGGTACACTAGTCAGTACTCAGCGCTCGTAAATAAATAAAATAGCTACCTAATACTCTTATGTAGTACCAGTAGCGCCATCTATCGGTTGACTTGAAGAATTTTAATAGGTTCAGGCTTATGTAGCGTTTTGAGCCGGGTTAGGTCTCTAGAGGGATTAATAATCAGTAATTTAGATCATCGCAAGCTACTTAATAATCCCCACGATAGCAACTCTCTCCATGAAATGACAAGATTGCGGAATTTACGGTCTTTTAATCCCTAACTAAAAATAATAAAATAAAAAAGTTAATTAAAAAAACCAAAAAACCCGACTGCGTAAAAACTAAAAAGAAAAAAACAAGACTACTTAGTTCAGTAGTAGCTAGGATTATGTTAAGTAATTGATTGCTATTGAGGAATCTAAAGATGCCTACAGTCGGGACCCATTTAAAATATAGGTTAAAATGTTACAAATAATGGGTCCCGATAGTAGGCATCTTTAGATTCCTCAATAGCAATCAATTACTTAACATAATCCTAGCTACTACTGAACTAAGTAGTCTTGTTTTTTTCTTTTTAGTTTTTACGCAGTCGGGTTTTTTGGTTTTTTTAATTAACTTTTTTTGGATGTTGTCTTTAGAAAGACGTTAAAGAAGTAGGTTTTTACTGGTAGGTATGGTGATGAAAATATTTAACACGTCTGGGAATATTGTCGCTAGATGCTTATTCAATTTGAATGGACGGACCTTGTGACATTTATAACCTTAGAAACCAGGGATGTAAAATTAACTCAGTCTTATTGATGCAAAAGAAGGCCATACGGATCATAGAAGGCTGTAAGTCTGTTCCAGTTACTCATCGACATATGTTTGTACACAACAAGATCTTTACCATTATCTCGTTGTACCTATATCGGATCTGCATATATGTTCATAAAAACAAAGAAAAATTCCCTAAAACTAGACAAAGTAACTGTATATTCAGACATAAAGCAACGTTAGCGCTGACTCAGTCTCGATTTGTTCATTTTAATAATAGTATTAATAATATGGTCATTAAAATCTATAATAAACTTAGTACTGACATTAAGGAATCAATCAATATTAGAGTATTTAATAGAAAGTTAAAAGAACAATTCATGAACCGACCGTATTACACTATTCATGAATATTTTGCCAAAATTTTTGACTAACAATTACGTTAAATTAATATCTGCGTTAAGTACATACATTATATTCTAAATTGCAAGTAAATTCACTTTGACCTCAATTATTGTTAATGTCAAATGACTAATTCATAATATAGTTTTAACGGTTTTCTTAATTTTGCTACCAAGATATGTAATAAATTATAAGTTTAAAATTGTAATTGCAACACCCTAACAGGTGAATATCTAATTATCATAGACGAAGACATTGATGTAACATCTCATGTACATTCTATGCAATAAATGACTTGGACTTGGACTTGAGGGTTTGAACTCTTAGTCTTTGGCATATCAGCATGCAGCCTTAGCCATTAAACTATTTAGACTACACGGGCCATCTTGTAAAGCGATATATAACTAGATCGAATCGAGGTTTATTTGTGCGTTTTCCAAGTTATCCTTTACTGTATGTGTGTCGATTTAATATGTAAGATATCATTTAATTGCCATCTTCAGCATTCATCTCACGGTTGTCTCCTTTAACGTCCTACCTACTTTTATGATTGTTGCAACCTTTCCATTTTTTATCAGCAATCCTGTCTTAAAACTAGCTTTTACTTACGCGTTTAAACCGTGCCTGACATTAAAGCCGAGCCCAGTCACGATTGTGAACGCGCCTTATCACTCCAACTTTTTTTGCCCATAGCCTAAATTTGACAAGGTCTTAAGAGCTTAGATCTGCCATCGCAAATACGTCCTTCTCCTTCCAAGCACCCATATAACCACAGCCTACAATGTTTTGCTTCCACTTGCTTTATTTGGCTTCCAACTCGACTGCATTCTCACACGATACCCTCGCAAGCAACCCTCTCTCTCTGTCCTGCACGCATTTGCCTCGAGCTAGAAAGGGAGGGAATACTGAAATAAATTGCTACAGTGAGCACGTAACATCACGGGTGTTTCGATCTATTAGGTACGCTGTACACCAGGCCAAAGGAGAGGCTTTTAATCACTAGAGAATAAGGTTGATACTGCTAACTGTATTTTGAATCGCTCGGGGACAGGACTTCCTTTGGTACAGTCGAGCCGGATGGAGATTTAATTTGATCCTCAATTTATACGTTGGAAGTACACTTAATGTGGTGCTGTAACTTAGTTAAAACTGCCATTAATTTTTAGTGTAAAATACAGGGGCTCTATTCTGGGCCTGCACTGTTATCTTTTTAAGGTAAGTGAGTGAATTTCAATATGTATTCGGAACCGTTTGATGTGCAGTTTATGCTTAGCTAAAGTAAATATTATTATTAATATTGTGTAAAACTAGATTTTTTAACAGTTAAGCTACACCCAATTCCCGAATCCAGTATCGTAGTAGGAAAAAGTACAAAAGTAGCCTCTAAAAAGTGGTTGATCGCTGTAGATAGAATCATTACGAATCTTGGGGCAAATAAGTAGCATTGGTAGACAATTACAGTTCTTTTATTTCATAAAATCACGTATAGTATTAATGGAAACATGCATTTGCCAACCAATTATAAAAAAAATACAAAGGTCATTCTAACTTTCATTTAAGTAGATATTAGAGAAGTCTACTTTGTATGCTCTATAAATACTTCGCAATGCGTGAATACAGCACTCTATAATAGCACATGACAAGCGGGCTAGGGGTCATATGAGTTGAACTCCATACACGATTGTATGAGCGGATGTCAGGCTTGAAGCATTTTGCAAATGTCTCCAGGCTCCAGGCTCGTATATTGACGACTGTCTCGTAATATAGGCATATAGACCGGGCGATAGTGACAGAGAATTCCGAACCATTTGTACCAGGCCGGCGACTTTACAGGGGTATAATTACGTAATGGCGAAAAGGAAAATCATGATCATAGCGCCAGTATCGGCGGCCCAATCGCGTGAGCGTTAATCGAAATTGTCGGATAAATTACGAAAGTCGAACGATTTGTACCTCATAAAATCTAGTATTTTCCGATAGTCTATGAAAAACGATGTAGGCGGTCTCGTAATGCCTGGTACAAATGGTTCGGAATTCTCTGTCACTATCTTCCGGTCTAATATTAAAGTGAAAGATTTTCTGCTTGAGACACTGATGGTAATTCAGAGAAGAGACTCTGCTAACGCTCTGACGCGTAGGACTCTATTCTCTTTAGTTAAGGTTCTTCTTATGAAGGGCGAACCAGGACGTGTTTGTATGGTGGTTTGAGGAGACTTAAATCTTATACTTTAAGCGCGCTAATCTTGTATATTTCTCTGTTTATTTATTTATTTATCCAAGCGATTTCGGAAACGGAATACAGGGCTACCGATTTGGAATACAGGGCGGCAAATCGATCTAGCTAGGTCTCATATCCGAGAAAACTCGGTTTTAGCTATATAAGTACTAATGGCCAAAGGGAGACCAGTCCTCGAATTTGAGGGAGGCCTTATTAAGTTCAGCAGGACATTTTTCTGCCGATGTGATGTTGATTAACAAAGGCGTATGGTTAACATTCCGAACGAATGCCGTGACGTCAAGAGCGTGCATGAAAGCTATTCTGTGGGGTCCAAGACGAATGCAACGTCATTTGCTTCTGAATACGCCGCAGCGGCTATTGTGCACTGCGACGCAGGGCTGCCAGCTGGGATTGCGGTTTTAGATGGCCACAATTAAATTCAAGGCAAGGAGACAACAACAACCCATATAAGACAGTGCAGCTAATAACTAGAACTCGTGAGGTTGTTAACTGCGTTGTCTATATTGGTTGCTTTCTACCTCTTTGGCGCTTCAGCTTCTTGATATTTTTGATAATTTTTGCGCTATACGATATGTTTATTTAAATGACAAGAATGCCTAGCCTAAGTTGGAGTAATGAATAAACATGCGTGTTTAGGGAGCACGTTAAAATATGATAAAGAGAGAGTGATTTTATGAAAATGTGATACGAAGTCATGTGTAATTCAATGACGAAGTCTGTAGCGGAAAACAATGTTTTTAAATACAATGTGCGTAATGACCATGCAAAAGTGATTGTGAAATCCTACTTGAATACATAAATGTTTTTTTTTAACTTAATGTGTAAATTATAAAAAGTACGATTGTGAATGCATTGCCGAACCTTTTAAAATACCAGTATTTTTATCTTTTGTAGCTCGACTCAGACTCCAGACAATTGCTTTGAATATTTTCACAAAAGGTTTTAGACCGTTCCAGTTGGCAGCCCTACTGGAAGATTACGCCTTTGTAGGCGAGCGTGCGTAATGGCCCTAAATGGGGTTTTAACCGACTGCAGCTGACGAGGTAATGTTGGAGGGAACTACCAAATCGACGTAATGTCGTTATTACTGTCACGATTCGGCGCGCGTGAAGACGAGGGTTTATGTAGTATTGCAGGAAAAAAAATGGTTCCCCAATTGCTTCTTTCTCATGTCGAAAGCATATACTCGTATGGATGATTTTGTTTTTTACTGAATTTATGATACGAACTGCGGGTCTACCAAAGGAAATAAAGGGAACAAATTGTTAGCTTCGATGTCCCGCGAGAAGTGTCTGTCGTGAAGACAAGCACATTTGCAGGGCTCATTGCAGCATTGTATATGCCAAATGATGTTTATCCACCATAGAAAGTGATAATGGTATCTAAGGTGAAACAACCCGAGAAAATATATAGATAATTCCCGGCTTGAACAGACCAAACTGTATGAAACACACGCCCGTCAAGAAGATTTACAATTTTCTGCGGACGGTGACCGCAAGCGTGCTGAAAATACCTACTACAGAATTTACCTTTAATATTTTTAACGATTGTTACGAGAGCTTAAGGTGGCTAAAGCCTTAAATAAATTCTGTCATTGACATAAGAAAACTATGCTATTATTTGTTTCTCTACAAAGGTAGTCTTTTTGCAGCGATTCCATAAAAGTCTACCCACTACTACAGCCTATAACTATCCCAAACTAATCCCATGACACGAATTAATTTTAAAATACTCATATTATATATAATAAGTAATTATTGTATTCATACTGTTGCAATGTACCGTGAAGTTTTTCACATACAGTGCTTAGTCCAAAATTGTGCGCTTCAAACTAATTTAGGGTATTGAATTTAGGGTGTATCGGTTGCCACTGTTGCCGCCAGTCTTTAAACATTCCCTATTGAGAATTTTATTCTACTCTTACTACAAGTCAACGACACCGTTCTTTCACCCCAGTTATATTATATTTTTTGTCCGAGCAGTAAGAGTAGTAACTCGTACGCAATATGTCCCGCGCATTTCTGTTTGAAACATCTATTTAGTATATTGGGTTCCATAATATGAATGCTGGGTGTCGCGTGTTTGCCATGCTTACGTGTTTGATTGACAAGTTTGAGACCCTGGAAGAGAATTACCAATAGCACATTACAGATCTAGGGTGGTGAATGCGTAAATGTCCCAGATCGCAGGTTTCTGTGGACCTCACCTTCGGTTCGGGCCATAAATATGCGATTTGGGGCTTTACGAATTACCGCCCGTGGTTTGTCAAAAGTTTTACGTCTTGCCTTGGCCAAGAAGTGAGATTTTCTCTCCGCGTAGCGGGCAGAAAATCCCACTTTACGGCCAAGGCTGATGTAAAGTATAAAACATTCTATAAAATCCATTTTGACGCAGCCGCGGACAGAAGCCAGTGCAAGCACCTACGTATAAAAGGGCTTGGTTGGCCTCATTTTTTTAATACAACTAGTATATATACCTACAGTTACTTAGTTTAGCGTTGTAAACTAGCTGCACACTAAGTAAACGTCGGTTCTATTGCCACATGCGTTTATCAGCCTGTCACACTCTGAAACCCTCGAATGTGTTATACTGTCTCGATACTATCTCTGCTGTCTGTACAAAGTTGCAGCGTGAAATTTAGCCTTCGCTTGCCATTAGACAACATATCCTATAGCCATGATTTGAGGCTGGTATTAGAACGAGGGGCGCGGCCGTGTCCTATCAGTCAGCTGTTATCGCGCCGAGAGCCATCTCGTGAGATAGCGGCGGAGTTACGTTCCATCAATGACAGATTTAGGGTTCCGCTAGCACTTTACATGCGGTTGCAATGTGTATCCGTATACTTGCTGGGTACAGTCGAGGTCATTAACATACTACCTACACTTTCGTTCCTTAACAATTATTTAATTAAGTATAGATTTGTTAGGAATGAACATGACTAAATTCGTGATGAGTATATTTTAAATGGAGACAATGGTCTCATGTCAGCTGAAAGTCCACTGGAGAACGTAGGCCCTAATTTAAGTTTGGCCTCTAAGAGCCGCTACTCGTACCTACCACCGGGTTCCCGCGACTTTTACCTATCAGCTTCAATATTTAATTCATCGGTAAGCATGGCTGAATTAAAATAAATGTTCTGTTGCAACAAATTGTTAAGAAGACTATTACAATAAAATAGTTTGCTGAACGCGTCTCAATCGACGCAGCCAGCTATGGGCGAGCCATTAAATGCGGATTATTTTATGGGCCGTAAAGCTGCGCGCACGCACCGGACTATCGCAACAGGATTCGAATTACGGCTTGTAAAATGATCAGAACGATTTAATAATCATTGAAGACGCAAATGGTTTGTTAACTATAATGTGTTATTGGTCTGTCTCAGCGAGACAATGTGAAACAAGTTTGTTAAGTTGTCATTGTCAATGCTGGAGTGAAAATAGGTCAAATGAGTTTTTCTGATATCACATGATATCATATCAGCTAGATCCATTATTCGCCCCCATGAACATATATTGCTCGTCCGAAGTTTATAGCCTTTTCTGTACAAATAAATAGATATCTATCTTCTATATATATAAAACAAGAAACTGACTGACACTTACTGATCGATCAACGCAGAGCCAAAACTACAGGTCGTAGAGAGCTGAACTTTGGCATGCAGGTTCCTTATAGGGAACGCAGGGTAGCACTAAGAGAGGATTTCTCGAAATTCCCACGGGAACGGAAAAAACGGGATATTTTTAATATTTCTGCGTATACGAAGTTGTGGGGAAAAGCTAATCTATTATATGTAGCTATAGTTAAATTTTCCAAGTTGTAAAACGAGGTAAAAGTATAATTACCTATATTATCAGTGCACAATTTTTAAACTTTATACCTAACGACACCATATTTCATTTCATTCGATTTTGCTTTATAGAAACTTTTCATACTTTCCAAACTCCCAAGCCCCTTTCAGTAGAATTCAAGAAGCCTAACTTCAAAGCCTTTTTCAGCCTTCTGTGCCAGCCATCCCACTCATCAAATAAAATGGGCGCCTTTACAGCGACTATACAGCTCTTGGCTAAAAGCGTAAACCTAACAGCTCCCTTAAAAGTGTTACATTTTTATGACAGGAACGATGAGTGATGGAGCTTTTATATCGATTGCACCCCTCCCCCCGTACCCTAACCAGACCTGAGTCATGTTTTTGAAGCTACTCTCCTACCACTGTATCTTTCTACTAACTATCATATCGATGTCATTTGCGTCCATTGCGCGGTTAACTCAGTAGCGTCTTTGAAGCTCTCTCTCAAAAGCAGCAATGTAAAGTGCGCTACTGTGTTTGATAACGGTTGTTCATTCGACATCTTATCACAAGGTCAGTAACCTCTCTGTAAAGGAGTTGGACACTTTCCAACGCGGCCTTTGTTCTTGGAGCGGCGTCTTCAGTGCTCAAGTGGAGAAGTGTATGGCGCTGACGGAAGTTCGTTTGAAGTTAGCGATTGAAGTTCCAACTCAGGCTCGGATATGAATGAAGTTGCTTTTAACTTAGCTATTTTCTTTTTTTCCTACGTTCAACCATACCTAACCTAATTATATCCCATTCTGGACTAATAGAAAATAATATAATACTTACCACAGTGTCCTTAAAGATATAGAATGTTTCCTACTGCTGCCAAATGAAAATCATGTGATGAGTTTTTCGGTAAGTATCTTTCAATCCAATCCTAATACTAAACAGCTTTTTCTGTGGCTTTATTCTCAAATTATTAATTAGCTTTTAGTCATTTACTCTCTTAAAGACCTTGATCAATAGATCAAGTAAGGATTTACAATCAGCCGGAGAAAAATGGCCCATCAAAACGTTTGGCCTTCGTTATAAAGAGGCGTTATTGGCATATTGGAACATATTTTCTAATGTCAGTTTGCTCCATATATTTTGACATATTCTGTTAGGCACTGTTCGTCCATATACTATTACTTATTATAGGTCAATGCTTAAAGACCCCTTTAAAGAACGAATTTCCCAAAAAAAACACCAAATGTTTGAGCCATCTTTCTTGCCATACTTACGAGTATATACGACCGGATGACATCACAGAGCACCATCTCTTATCTCGGTCATTCATCTGGGCCACTGGCCTCGTTCGGCGATGTGCAGACAGAAGCTGACAGACAGACTGGATATTTTCATAGTAGTTGCGCTAATGACTCCATCTGCGACACATTCGCCACATGTGTAGATGACGTGGTAGCTTAATTATTTGGGAATACCGTAATTGATTCTTGGGAACTTCGGGTTTTGGTTTCGGTTGACGTAGAGTCGATGTAGCAACTTTTGAATAGAATACGTTATTTGATTTTACTTACCTTGACCATGCTCTAGTTGTATGGTAAATCGGACTTTTTAATTTCAGTTCAGTTAATTTCAGTATTGAAGGAATTAGCACAACGCTTTTGTGTTTTTGATCTCGTTATGAAACAGAAAAACAATCACTATTGTGTTTCCGATGACACCTCTAAATGGGCACCTACCTCCTTTCCCTCACTCCTTTCGCTCGTCAGTGTTGTTTGCTCATTACCATGTTATTGTACTTTAATTGTATTTTGAGACAGTCACATTTGTTTTTTATTTAGTATTAATCGAGTGCTATCTCATCGCAACGCTCTCACAATGCTCCATTGATTGACTCGTATATTGTGCCGCTATAATCGCACATTGTCATGTTAATGACTACCTACAATTAACAAACACCGGCCAAACAATGCAGCCTTATTTCAATTACAATACAAATCAAATTCCTTTGTTGCTCGTGCGTTGCTCCGACCGACGCGCATACCTACGTGGTATAGTTTTATCATTGCTTAAATGTAGCAGATGATAGTTACATAGGTGAAACTTGAATTAAAATCTTTTGCTTTCACGAAACAGAGTTGAAATTCCATCGATTTTTATAACTGCACCACTTTATACCACTTCTAAAAGTTTGTATCGACTTTTTGGCATGTCCTGTCCCACTCAGTCCTCATATAAGAGAAGGAGATGCAACGAACGACGGGCGGAAATTTGAGGCGCTTCTCATTTCACACGTGACTAGTTTTCGATATTTTTTGTAATCCATTAGTTTTTTGTGGAACATGAGATCATTATAAACAATTGCAGCTGTAAGTGCTGGTGCCAGATGCGGCTCCCACGGCTGTCAGAGTAGCCTAGACTCATTTAGTAATTTAACAGTTAATATAAGTACTCTTATTTGCTAATAATTTAATTAATTTACCTAGTAAGAACTAAGTGTAACTTGCTCTTTTCTTCGTGTAAGTAAATAAATAATGTTCAAATTCCTATTGCTAAAGGATTGAACGACTAGGCAGAGGACACATTAGGTTCTGTGCAATCTATTTAAGAAGATAGATAAAATGAACTAAAACAACTACCTACCACGCAGTAGAGCCATGAGCTGCGAGCTCAGTCTAAAAACGTATACACTATCTCTCTTCTGCCAGGGTTAAAGGAAATACGGACTTGTCGGAGGCGAAGCAGATTGAATTACAGGATGCATCGGCTCAAAGAGAGGCACTTATAACTCCACGTGACATGCATGAAATAAGGAGTTGAACAGAAGCTTCGCTCCCATTCTTGAATGGTGACAACCTATCTACCCAGTAAGTAAGTACCGTACGTAATTTATAAGGAGGACGAAGATAGTCCGTCTATGCTGTCTTACTTTAGGGAAGAAGACAAGCATGCATTAATACCGCAAGCATCTGCTTGCTCTGTGTTCTCTCTCTCTCTCTCTCTGTGTGTGTGTGTGTGTGTGTGTGTTGGACTTCCAGAAACAGGGCACTTAAGCATGTAATTTGAACTGTTTGTCTCTAGACTTTTTTCATCTAACTTTGATGTTTGATGATGATTCATATTTACTTATCATATGTAAATCTTCATCAGCGTCACTAACATCACCTTTAAGAACATAGGTCCGGGATTGCCAATACCTAACATACGTACGTATATGTGTGTGTGTCCATTAAAGTGGGCGTTACAAAACGTCGCATCTGTGAGCGGTTTATGAGTGAGCGGGCATGCCGAGTGTCGGGTGTCCGAGTTGAATGGCTCTCAATGCGCTATAAATTATGGTGTCTTCGCGTTTAATATGCATTCAATCGCCAACTGCTCGGGCTAGAGTCTATATGTATTTGAGTACCTATTATTTTATGAAGCTTTAACATCTATGTAAGACATGTACTTACAAAGAAGAGATCGGATGGGCAAAGCTGAGCGCCAAATAGATTAAGAATGAAAGTTAATCTGTAGGTGTCACCGACCATGGTGGTCGGATCGTGAAAAACTCCTCAAATTGGGAAAAAATAAGTTTAAATTGGTTAAAGTCAAAAACAAAACTGTTGAAGCCACACAAAAAGTATCACCGATACCAATAGTTACATAACATTTGTAATTGTATCAACAATCATAGCCTAACGAACGTTAAGACAATAAGTACAAAACTGAATTTACTAAATAAATTCTACAGGTCTCATTAACTGCGTATTCAGCGGAACAAGGGGTCGAAGACAATACGCCAGATGTTGCTCATATCAATTTAATGCACGAACAAACCTTGTGCTCTAACAATGTATTAAGGTGCCTCATGTTTACTTACTAGAATACGGAACAAAAAACACATTACGCTCGTTTTAGCTTCGCTGTTGGATAAAAAGCGTTCATTTCTTTTTTTAGTAATTCGATTTCCTTAGCACGTTTTATTTTCTGCTCATTAGCGGTGTTTACTCGTTTAGGTCGTTTATATAACTTTTTGTTCTACATCATGTTTGTTGCTCTGAAGTTATTATTATATGAACACTTTCTAACCGCTACAGGAACAAATTTATGGTCAGGTCAGGATCGCAAGATTGTGAAATTAGAAACAAGACTCTTAGTCAGTCTAAGAAATTGAATCTGCCGAGTCGTCAGCCGAGCCAAACCGAAGCATGTCGTCGTATATTCGTACCTTTACAGATTCGGTCTGGATACTGCTAGAAAGTCTAAATTTTCAGGATATGATGCCAAGAGAGCGCTTATCAAATATGCCAAGATTCAAATGAATAGCTATTTTATTTTAGATTTGATTAATATCTAAAATACCCAAATTTCGTCACACACTCACTCACTGACTGATGATCATCAAAATGTTTAAGTCTTAGAAATGTGAAATTTGGTATGTAAGCTATTAGGACACAAACAACATAAAATAAATCTGTAAATCCCCTCCGCCTCCCTTAAAATAGAGGGATGAAAGTTTGTATGGAACTTTCGTTAATTTTCAAGCTAGGAACATGAAAATTGGTATTTAGCATGCTGTTTACAGATAACAAAATACCTATTTGTGGGATGCAGTTTATTGTTGCGAGTTAAACGGAGTCCGTACGGAGTTGGATCCTCTTGCAGTAGAAACCTAGCTTGTTAATATAACTGAAAGCTTTGCCATCGTGGTAATTATTAGGTACTGTACTCGAGTGGACCGCTGGTAGCGCTTCCTGTAAGCACGTGGGACGACGGATTACGAAATTTTCAGTTTTAAAGCCAATTTAATGAAGATTTTCATTACTCTACCAAACAAAGAGATTCGTTTGTGAATCCTTAATTAGTAGCTAGCGATTAATTGCACTTGACCACGTGAGGAGGAGCGCAGGAGGAAAAACAACTTCAGTCCGAAGTTAATAAGGTTGTGTTTAAAGTAACGTTGGGTTTGCAATTTTTTATTTTTATTAGCTAGCGTTGGTCGAATTAAATTAAACCGTTATCGACGTTAAATATTGAACCGGCTAAACCGACGGAGTATTGATGGAGGCTAAAGAATGAGCTAATTCGGTTTAGGTACTCCATTACAGCCTAATACTGCATGCTCATACCTAATACAAATAAGGATAAGTACAAACAATAACGGAAATTGTTTGGCGTATCCCAAACTCGGCTGAATACGAATATGAATGGGCTTTGTGTTCGTTTTTCCTTCGATTGACGTGATTCATTTACAGTTTACACGTATCAGGCCATAGACGAAAATAATATAGACCCGGTCTAACGTACACGTAATATGTCCCCACTTCCACGGTGTTCAATCCAAAGTTCTGTCACCGAGCGTGCGTGACAATAAGCGTTTTTAAAAAAACTTTGTTCGAAACTGTTTCTCAGTATCTAAAAACTCGTCTCGTTGTTGAAAAAATGTGACCCAGCTTTAGTGTCACGATATAAGTTTAACTTTGGATTGGACACCATTGAAGTGGGGAAACATGACATGTATCTACGTTAGGCCGGGTCCATACGAAGTATTATTTATGTCTATGTATCAGGCACATTGGAGTATCAAATCGATTTCCAAAAGAACTTTGTACAAAATTACACGTAAATGCATACTTACCATGAACTTACATAGAATGGAAAAGACGTGCTGTAACACAAAGATTATGTACGGTGAACCATCAAATAAATTATTTATCTATCTATGCAATTAAAGGTCTCACATGCACAGCCGCGGGCAAGCCCAGTATTATGCAAGTACCCACAGACAGAAAAATAAGGAGAGTTTGCATAGTAACCCTCAAGGGCATACTACAGTTTGTTTGTCCTATTATCTATGCTGCTGCGGGTGAGGTGGAGCGTCCTTTGGGGGTAGGAACGTGATCATCATTCCGAATCGATTTCCTATATAGTTGAACATAGAAAAGCGTTTAGAGTAGACGTGAATAAGAAATCAATTTTCATGCTGCTTTTTAAATACTCCCTTCAGTCACTACATAGTATAAAACAAAGTCGCTTTCTCTGTCCCTATATAAGAATAAAGAATAAAGAATAAAGAACATTTATTGTCACACACAAAAACAAGCAAATCACCAAAAAAAAGTAAAAAAAAACAAATAAACAATATTCACGTGTGACAAAGGAACGGGCTCAGCGTGTGCTGCGAGTATATCCCTATATATATGTATTCTTAAATCTTTAAAACTATATACGCAACGGATTTTGATGCGGTTTTTTTTAATAGATAGAGTGTTTCAAGAGGAAGGTTTTCGTTATTTGTTATAGTTTAACGCTCAATTCCCGTGGGAACGCTATAACCGAATTCCACGCGGACGAAGTCGCGGGCACAAGCTAGTTTTTTATATAACAAAATTACCTACATCAAGCGTTTATATCTCATCGCAGGTAAGGTAAACTATAGCTGCGTTTTCATTTATAACCTTTGATTGAGAAGTCGTCAACATATAAGTACTTAAGTCGGACTACGCATTTCGTTTCGTAACATTTTTGTTTGCAATCCAACTTTCTTCCATGCGTCACGTGAGCTCGGGTGGCAAAACACTAACACACTGTACAAGCAACAGGATGTTTGCGGGAGAGAACAATGCACAATCATGGAACGAATCAGCCGCATGCGCAAGACGCCGGTGAATAAGACGATAATTCGCGCTTTTATTCTTTAATTATTTAAATAGATCGTTTTTGCATATTACATTTTTATTACATTTTCTTACGCGATTTAGCCCCGTTAGTATTGTGTTTAATATAAATTTGCATATTGTCTGAAACAAAGTATTTCTTTAAGCAAGATACATCAGCCCTCAGAAACTATTAGTGATAGAATAATAAACTAGACAAAACAAACCATAACCACCTCCTCTCTTTATTCAGCAAATGTCCAAATTCACACAAGCAAAAAACATTAAAAGCAGCTACAAAGTTCCCATAGCAAGTAAAACACTTCGCGTCATACGCATTTTGCACATCCATTACATACCCTCTCCCTCTGCCGCGGCAGGACAGAGAGAGAGGGCCACCGCCGTTGTCATGACATATGATACCGGATATTTGAATGGTCGCTAAGCGGTGTGTGAATTTTGCCAGATGTCAGATGTCTATACACATGTTGGGTTGGTGTGACGGTTCTCGAGTTGCGGAAACTTCTAAAAGTTCAACAAATTATGTGCTAACGTGAGTTTCAATTTTGTAATCACAGACGTATTTATTTAGATGAAGACTTGTGAAGTTCGACTGCAGCCTTTCAGGCTGCCAGTACACAATACAGATAATTATGATGCCACGTTTTATGCATTCGAGAATGAAAAAGAATACACCTATAGTCTACTTATTCCCGCGGCATGGGCGGCTTATTACTTTATAACCAGCCGAGTAAATGACCTACAATAAAGCTACGCTGCTACCAACAGCCTGGTAACGTATGTCGGAAATCAGCCTCGCATTGGTGTCCCGAGTTTCCGTCAATTTTATTGTGTTCCAGTCTAGCGACGCATTCGTCAACGCAGCAACATCTGGTGATTTCTGGTGTTGTAAACGTCTAAAGACAGCGGTAAACATGTGGTAAACATTTTCCACCAGGGCTAGGGCGTCTGTCCTTCCATCGTTCGTCATTAGTAATCAAACATTTCTGCCGAATGATAATATCTGAGTTCTTGTCCTTTTGTACAAGGTCTTCGGACGAATCGAATTGTACAGCGAAGCACCCCTAGAAAGCAGTAATAAAACGAAAGATAATTTTCTTTGTGCGCCATTACTGTGAATGGAAGTATTTTTCTCTATGACCAAGAAGTAAGAACCATAGAGCTCGTAAATGAAATAAATTGGATCCAGCTAGTAGGCTTCCCTCGACCAACCTCCCTTACAATTACATTACTATGTATGTATGTACCTACATATGTAGGCATGTGTATGCGTGAGAGGCTTTGCAGTAATCTCGCCGCATACAAGTGCTTCCACCGATAATTGAATATTGAATGACAGCTGCAGTGCGTCGTCATTGTACTGTACACTTTGTTCGAGAGTATGAAAAGAAAAAAACAAATAACATTATGCATGTCAGTACTGAGCAACTTGACTGAGACCTGCACTCTCTCTGACAGACGGGCACTTTGGGCTCAAAAATTGGTCAAAATTGATGCACGAATGGCCAATAATTCTATGAAAAAAACATAAGGGAATCATTATGAGTACATACTTATAGCAGCATTAAATTAATAGTACAGTTAGCAGCGGAAGTGGTTTGCCCACACTCTTGGTCTCTAAGGAATAAGTGAGCGTGAAGGTAGGTAATTTTAGGCATTTCGTCTATTATGAATACGTTGGGTTATGATGGCGATCACTTTTGCTTAATAGCGAATATAAAATGGTTTATTAATTTACCGCGTTAAGGTAATAGACGAATAGAGTAACTTTTGCATTCGTAATATTAGTGCGGATAACCTAGTTACAGCTGTATAGGAGCGGGGCCTCGGCCTCGGGACAAAGTGCTCTCTTCAACGGGCAAATGGCTAGAATTTTGTTACAGATCGAGCTTCGAGTTGCAGATAGACCCCGTTGTGGTGGTCTTTGGGAAGTCGACGCGTAAATCACGATGAAATAGCGCGACATAACTGTGTGATGCGCGGAACAAGACTCTGTGCCAACGTCGTAAGCGCGTCGCCTCCTCGGCATATAAGTTGAACGAGCTGAACGAGTCGCCATAACTATCGTAAAGACGGCCGGTGCAATCAGCACTCTAATCGGTAATCGTATTCGACGTGATTTCATTGCCCCGTTCAATGTAAACATTGGAAGGTTTCTCATTATTTTCAACGTGGTCTGATTTAATGAATGGTCCTGGCCATTACGTTGGATACAGAATACGATGTTTTATCCTCACTAATAATAGGTATAACTGAGAACTGAGAATAAAGGTTTCAGTGAGTGAAACTAGCTACGAGTAGGCGGTTTGATTTATCGCATCCAATCCCATTATTTTGGAGTGTTATTAATTTAAAACGGATTTAAAGAGGAGTTCTCCGATGGAGAAGATGTGTGAAGTCCCCAATCTCCACTGGTCTCGCGTGGGGCTTTCTCGGGATGTGATGGGCTGTTCTGATGGTAAAAAGCCCATCAGACCGTCAGACATCCTATCAGTCAGAGGTGGGAGAGGTAGATATAAAAAAGATCACCAGAGATTCTTCCATAAAATATTACAGATTCTGTTTATGTCTATATATTATTATGTAAAAAGAGATAATCCACCCTAACCATCTATATTCTATTCTATACACATGAAATCATAAAAACAGGACGTGGTACACATTGTGCAACACATAACCCGTCATCTTCCATTACAGTATCGCATCGCACTATTCCAAGCACTCCAGTCTAGCTGGTCCATCAGTCTACTTTGGACCGTATGCTGTGCTATTACGAATGGTTTTCCCTAGCTGCCGTGGGCGGACATCCTACAGATGTTTTGCGCGTTAAGAAAACATGAATTACTTGTCGAAGAGGGCAGAGAGGACAGCCTTGTTACTTTCCGTGGAAAATGCTGCTCTAAAACACTGAAGTACATGAAACGTTGGACCATTACTAGTTCAATGAGCTATAACTATGGTTGTCACAATACTACCCATAGTTATTTATACTTAGCTCTTTTGTTTTAGAGCTTTAAGTGTAAGTAAGTTTTAAATTACTGTACTTACCGAGTTTGACAAAACTTAGATTAGAATCTGAAACCCTTCCCAAGCGCACAGATGCTTTATGACATGTCATTACATTGTGTTAACCTACCTACTTACCTTCACTTCACTACATAATATTCCATAGAATTATATGTATAGGTAGGTATGTAAATCGATTGGTGTGGAATTAGTTCTTCTTCCGCGATCTCTCAATGCTGAGCATCACGTGGTGTTATTAAGCAGTTATTTTTTTGCTGTCGTTTTTCAGATCAGTAAAGACGCTGCCATCCTCCGGACGTCATCTAAGACCTCCTCGATGGCGTCTAAATATGTGCAGCGCTTAATGCGAAGCTGTGGATCGACTGCAACACAACTAGATTAGACAAGAACAGACTTTAGTGTCATAGTGATAAGGATAAGACGAATGTAAACTTAAACGAAACGGATCTGGCACATGTTAATTTGGTCAAGAATCTCCCCTTATCGAGAAATGATGTCGCCTCGGTATGTTATTAGAACAGTTGTTCTAATTCGCAGTAAGTAAAGAATAAAACTACCGTTTGTGATAATAATATGACGAATGATGAAGTACCTATTCATGGATCTATAAGAATAATTAGCAAAGAAGGGTTGCGATACAAGACATGCTTAAAAACTACTGAGTTGATATCCATTTCGAATCCACAATTCATCACAATCCAAATTTTGTATCCATATTACTACACCATTAAAAATATGGCTTTAAAAAAGTTTATGCATGCGGATACTATGTATAGTATAGGTAATTTTGATAGAGAGTGTCGCTGTAAACCGGGCGAGCTGAAAGTAAAGCATTTCTATGTCTCCTAAACTAAATAAATCATAGACATAAATAATACTTCGTATGGACCCGGCCTAACATAGATACATGCTAGGTACTAACTTTTCCCCACTTCATTGGTGTCCAATCCAAAGTTAAACTTGTATAGTGACACTAAAGCTGGGTCACATTTTTCCAACAACGAGACGAGTTTTTAGATACTGAGGAACAGTTTCGAAAAAAAGTTTTTTTTAAAACGCTTATTGTCACGCACGCTCGGTGACAGAACTTTGGATTGGTCACCGAGGAAGTGGGGACATATTACGTGTACGTTAGACCGGGTCTATGTTATTTACGTCTATGAAATAAATACTTAGTCAAGAATACATTGCGAACAGCCACTTTTGTATTATAAAGTTGTTTGAAAACGTGATGTAGGAGAAACTTGTTCACGACGACGTTTTGTATTTGATCTAACATACGGATGTTAACCGTCGACACTATTCGTGGCGCGCCGGTTAGCTTGTCGCAAATGGACGTTGTTACATTAGTTAGTTAGGTACTAGCTCTTGCTCTAGACTTCGCCTAGAATGTCTCTAAATATATTGTTCTATTCTACGCCTGACAATGTGTAATAATAATGTTTGTTAGGCGTGTCAGTATATTTGGTGTGACAGCCTGCATAGTGATCTATGCCTGGGCAATCGCGTATAGAACCCCTGTGTGCTCCTTCTAGTCTCTGGCAAATACTTCAGAGTTGCCTTCCTCCTGGAAAATAACTTCATCGTCATCATCATCATCACTGCTTGACGATAATAGCGATTGACATGCTATGCCACATGCAAAACTCAAGCTTCATTAGCCTTCTTACAAGAAAAAATATTATGTAATTCAAATAACAAAAAAGTTAGAACTGCAAACCGAAATGTTATTGTTTTTCAAATGATCATAATTATTTTATTCTTTGATTTTTTGCGGTGTTTTTAGTATATGCAAGCTCGGGGGAAAATGAAATATTTTATTAGAATGATAAACGGACTGCTTTTTTACCATAATGAGGAAAAGATGTATGTCTCTCCTCAACAGCAGTCTTGTCAGTTCGAATAGCATCCTGAGCATGCTAGCCCACCGCTGGGACTCCCCGCTGCTGCAGCGTTACGTGCAGCTGCACGCGCCTGTAATGCCGGTGCCCAGGCGTCTTTAATGTAAGTTTAGCATATAATTTACTAACCATAGCTCTAAGTTTGTAACTACTAATCAATATGGATTCCGTCCGAAATGAATCATTTGTATTGTATTGTAAAAGAAACTAATGTACAGACTTATTTATAATTGTAAGACCTACCCGATGTATGTTAATGTGGTACCGAGTGCAAAGGGGTGAGCTGAAAACCAGCGCTGCGTGACGCGGTTGTGTCGAACCGCACTCGCAGCACATGCTGAGCTCGCTCCGGTTGCCACAGTTCTTTTCTTTTTCTCGTTGTGTCGTGTATACGAGGGGCGTTCAAAATATTCTCGGTATTGGAATGAAAACAAACAAGTATGAACAGTTTGATATTTTTTATTTTTCAATATACTCCCCCCCTATGTTAATACACTTAAAAGATCGATCAATTTTTTTTTTGAATCCCTCATAAAAATATTTTTTATCCTTGGTATAAAAGTGCTCCTCTACTGCCGCCTTCAACGCCTCATCGTCAAAAAATCGATTTCCACGCAGATCCTTTTTGAGATTGGGGAACAAAAAGAAGTCGCTGGGGGCTGTCCGGACTATACGGTGGATGAGTTATAGTTCCGAACCCACATTCAGCAATAGCTGCCTTGGCAATATGAGCAGTATGGACAGGGGCGTTGTCATGCAGAAGCAGAATACCTTTAGACAACTTTCCTCGCCTTTTTTCTTTTATTGCCTCCCTTAATTGATGTAGAATATTCGCGTAGTACTGTCCCGTGATATTTACACCTTTTTCTTTATAATCGATCAACAATACTCCTTCACAATCCCAAAATATTGTTGCCATGACCTTGCCAGCGGAATGGACGACCTTGAACTTCTTGGGATGAGCTGAACCCTTAATGTGCCACTGCATGGACTCCTGTTTACTCTCTGGGTCATAATGATGAACCCAGGTTTCATCTCCAGTAACTATCTTTTGCAGCACCTCATCAGGATTTTCACCACACAGGTCAATAAAATCGGAACAGCAAGCTGCACGCACATCTTTTTGAAGTCGAGTCAGCATTCGCGGAACCCATCTTGCACTGACCTTTGACATATTAAGATGGTCATGGATAATGTCATGTACGGTACCAATAGAAAGATTGGTTACTTGAGCTATTGATTTTATCTTCACTCGACCATCTTCCAATATAAGGTTTTCCACCTGATCAATATTTTCTTGTGAAGTAGCTACTACAGGCCGGCCAGGTCTAGGGTCATCTTCAATACTCTCCCTGCCACGTTTGAATTCGCTTGACCACTTTTGAATTGTAGATAAAGAAGGAGCAGACTCACGGTAAACACAATCCATTTCCTCTTTTATGGTTTTTTGGTTTTTACCCTGTTTCGTCAAGAATTTTATTACGGAACGATGTTCTAATTTCGTTAACATTGTTAATTCACTCATTGTGTTCGTGTTTGTTCAGAAATTGCAGAAAAACAAAAGAACATCTCGGTTTGAATTATACTTTTTTTTAATGTCAAAGAATGAACCTTACCAGCCAGTAACAAAACAATTTCAAAAAGAGGTTATAAGATATCAATACCGAGAATATTTTGAACGCCCCTCGTAATTATAACAATTTTTTATTTATTTAATTATTTGTATCATTGTATATTTCTGTGTGGCAATAAACATATTCTTATTCTTATTCTAAAAGCACTCGTAGTCGAAGCAAATAGTAACACTCTTTTGTATGGAATTCAGCCGTGACGATAGTACAGTCGAGTTCTCCAATATATAAACACTTTTACACCTTGTTCCCTTGTAATAAGGTCCAAAAGTGATCATATATTAATGAACTCGGCTGTACCTTGCAATTTTATTACTTACTTAAAGTAAAATACCTAAGAGCAAGTTCGCTACGCCACGACGAGGCTGTCTAATTCCCCCTCGGCATTCGGCAGGCATTCAAACCGTAGCTCCAAACTGACTGCGCGACTTCTCCCTCCGTAGAATACAAAGCGGCCGCTTGTACCACTTCCATCTCCAACGGACGGAGCTAATAAAGGAATACCAGCACACTTTGCCTGCCCAAACTAGGGACGATTTGGAGAAACCTGCTCCTTATACAATGAGCGTGTTGCCCAATTTGAAACCTTTTTAACCAACTTCGAAAGAAGGAGGAGTATTTTGTTATGATCTCGCGATTGTTCATTTATGCCATAGACGTAAATAATATAGACCCGGTCTAACGTACACGTAATATGTCCCCACTTCCACGGTGTCCAATCCAAAGTTCTGTCACCGAGCGTGCGTGACAATAAGCGTTTTTGAAAAAAACTTTTTTCGAAACTGTTTCTCAGTATCTAAAAACTCGTCTCGTTGTTGGAAAAATGTGACCCAGCTTTAGTGTCACGATAAAAGTTTAACTTTGGATTGGACACCAATGAAGTGGGGAAACATGACATGACATGTATCTACGTTAGGCCGGGTCCATACGAAGTATTATTTATGTCTATGATTTATGCATACTGCGTCCGATCCGATTACATTGGTCCTCTCCGAACTCCCAAAGGCTGTATTTTGTATAAGAAATCGGATAACCTCATTCGAAAACGGATCTAGTGCGCAAAAATAAAACTACGGCTACTTCGAGAGCCCATTTCTCGGATTAGGGCAGTGTGTTCAACGCCCTAAAGGTCCAAATGAATAGACATGTGTAGAAATCAGTCTAGTCTATACTTGTAACTATTATACTTAGCACATTGTCAAGGAACAAGAGGACCTTGGTCAAACTAATATCTGTAATATAAACATGGTGTCGGTACAGTCGAGTTCACCGATATGTACACACGTTTGAACAATACGCTGCGCTGTTGTAATATAGTCCAAAAGTGTACCCAACTGTACATTCGCGAACAATCGCCAATCAGTCCTCCGCTACACAAACAGTAGGTAATTCGATTACTACTGCCTCCGTAATACGGCCCCGTTTCAAATGTATTCACCAATTGATGTATTCACCGCCGAGTGTGTTGAGGTATGTACCTATTCGGGCGCGTATTAACATCCTGTAGAATTGAATAATTTTAATTTACAAGTATGATCGGACGTTGGGTACATAACGTGACGTAAACACTTTATATGTACAGTTTTCTTTCAATGGGTAGTCAATATCCATATCCATACTAGGTAATATTATAAATGCGAAAGTACCTCTGCCTGTCTGTCTTCGCGACTTCGCCCGCGTGAAATTCGGTTATCGCGTTCCCGCGGGAACTATGCGATTTTCCGGGATGAAAAGTAGCCTATGTCCTTTCCCGGGACTCCAACTATCTCCATACCAAATTTCATCCAAATCGATCCAGCGGTTGAAGCGTGATGAAGAGAGACAGAACTACTTTCGCATTTATAATATTACTAGCTTCTGCCCGCGACATCGTCCGCGTGGAATTCGGTTATAGGGAGGACTAAGCGTTTTTCCGGATTTTTTGATTTAGTCAGTGATAGACTTTCTCGAAACCAGCAATGACTACTACTGACTTGAATATTCTCCGCCATCTTGAACTGTCATCGACATATTTCATCGAATTTACAGAAAACTATAACTTTAGTTAAACATTCTTCAAGAACCACTCTATCTATTAAAAAAAACCGCATCAAAATTCGTTGCTTCGTTTTAAAGATCTAAGCATAGGTACATAGGGAAAGACAGACAGCGAAGCGACTTTGTTTTATATTATGCAGTGATATGGTTAAATATGGATGGATATGGATGTATATGGATGTATCCCAGTTGCCTCTCCTGCCAATCCCGAGAGTCCCGACGCCCGTCGTTGCCAGGCCGTCGCTCCCTTGACCTAAATACTTATTTACCATTGCCCTATAATAAGTAATAACATATGGACGAACAGTGCCTAACAGAATATGTCAAAATATATGGAGCAAACTGACATTAGAAAATACGTTCCAATATGCTAATAACGCCTCTTTCGGACACCCCGTTTTGACGGGGCCATTTTTCTCCGGCTGATTGTGAATCCTTACTTATAATAGATCAATGTTATTTACTTACTCCACATGAAATACAAATAACAACAAGAAAATACAAGATTACATAGACTTTTCCAGGATAGAAAGTAGATCCCACGTCCCCATAGGTGGTCTGCACTCGGCCGGCGCGGGCTCGAGTTTCAACCACTTAGTGCACTCACAAAGGATTTCGGCTCGGGTTACGACTTCGATTTTTTTCTATGGAACGTTTGAATTGTTTTAGATCGCGTCTGCCTGAGTGAGAAACTTGAGTAGGTAAGCTATTTTTGAAGTGATAACGTCTTATAAATTTACTAGCTTTTCCCCGCAACTACGTATGCGCAGAAATATTTAAAAGTAAAATCCCGATTTTTCCCGTTCCCGTGGGAATTTTGCAAAATCCTTTCTTAGCGGATGCCTACGTCATAACATCTACCTGCATGCCAAATTTCAGCCCGATCCGTCCAGTGGTTTGGGCTGTGCGTTGATAGATCACTATGTCAGTCAGTCAGTCCTTTGAGTTTTATATATTTAGATGAACGCCAGCTGACGCCCATGAAAAAACATGACGCAGTAGTAGAGTTGTAGTGTTGCGTTACGTCGTGCCATTTTCACGTCTAAAATTATCGTCCGTAAACCGACTTTATAGAGAACAAACTTTTTTTTAACGAAGTAAGGCTGTAAGGGTTGCCATCTGTTTGTATTTAGCAGGACATGTTTGGCTTTTTCGAGTTGTGTCCGGCCAAATATTCATACATCCGGCCTATCCGGCTTTTGTTTGGGTTTTGGTAGCGCTTCAAGCGAAGCATCATCATCCTCACTACTGCCAATCATATCAGTACTGATCGAGGGAAACTGAAAGAGGATTTCCCGAAATTCCCACGGGAATGGGGAAAAATGGGGTATAACATTTAAAAAAAGGTACGTCCGGCTTTCTAAAGTCGCGTTAGACTTTTAGTTGTGGAAGTTGTGGTGATGTCAGGCTTTTAGGGTAAAAAGTCCGGCTTTTTTCTGGGCAGAGCCGGCTTTTTCATTTTAGGAGATGGCAACCCTAGCTGTAGGTATCCACTATCCAAAATAGGCCGCATGTAGGTAATCCTACACAGAGCTACTTGAATGACATAGGTAGGTATTATAATAAATAATAAATACGTAAATATATACTACACCTACTTGCGAACCTTAAGTGGCAGTTGGCGGGCACATTGCTCGCAGGACTAATGGCCGATGGGGCCGGAAAGTCCTGGAGTGGCGTCCGCGAACCGGTAGACGAGCTGTCGGTAGGCCTCCAACAAGATGGAGTAACGACCTTGTAAAGGTCGCGGGAACGCGGTGGATGCGAGTGGCACAGGACCGGTTTGAGTGGCGCGCCTTGGGGGAGGCCTGTGTCCAGCAGTGGACGTCTATCGGCTGAAATGACGATACCTACTTACAACAATACGGCGTTTAATTTATAAGTAGGTAAATGTCATGAGTAAAATAATGTTTGTTATGTTACCTACCGAACTACTTACTCTTTTATGCACAAACTACACCTTACTACCTATACCTACCTACCTAGGTACCTACTCACCAGATGATAATATGATTTTATGAAACGGGCTAGATATGAAAACCTACTAGGTAGGTACTTATAGGTAAGCGCGGAGTACATAAAAAGGTGAAACCCATAATCAACAAAGTAGGAAATAAATAATCTTATAAAAATGCAGTACTTACGGTTGTATTTTGATTTGCGCGCACGCCTAGTCATGAAAATTAATCAAGGGCAGCGATGGAGATATCGCCCCTCTCGCTCGCACTCGCACACAGAGCCGAGCCAAGATGGCGTCACGCGAAAAAGCCGATACCGTTTGGCGGCGGCGTCAGTCGGCCCGCGCCGTGTCCCCGCGCTGCCGCCCCACGCTGGCCGCGACGACGGTCGCGCCTCTCGCTCCGACATGAAGAGGTGCCACGTGCCCGGGTGCTCCAACACGACGCTACACCCCGGAATATCGTTGTTCAAAGTGCCGAAGCATGCGAAACGGTACGATTTATCTCACTTTGTATGCAACTGTAGCAAGGGCGTCGTAATTTCGTAATCGTAATTAAATAACTTAGATTAGACCCTGTTCAGATGAGGCGCCAAACGCGCGTTACTCCTCTCGCTCTAGCGCATAGCGTAGTCGTTGACGCCTCATCTGAACAGGGTCTTACTGTGTACTAAGGTACGAGTAGCTAATGTATAAAATTTGACTGCGTGGGGTTTTGAATACCTACCGTAATTTTAGTGCCGTAATGGTTTTGAATTTAACACTGTGCTTTTCGGTGAAGGGAAACATCGTGAGGAAACCTGCACGTATCTACGAATTAATTCAATTGCCGCACTGAGCCCGCATGGAGACCATAGCCCCAGGCCTCCTCTGAGAGGGTTTGGAAGCCCTCTCAGCGGAGGCCTGAGCCCGGCCCAGCACTGGGACTTAAATAGGCTGTTGTGGTGATGGTGGTTTTAGTACTTACGTGGTTTATTTAATACGATGCATGTATACATACATAGATAGAATAGGATTAAGTCTTAAATTATATAAATAAGAACAAGTAAGATAGTTCATATTCTTTTTTAGGGCTAGGCAGTGGCTTGATGCCATAAAACTAAAACCAAAACGGAGTATACTGGTTTGCGAGGCACATTTCGCCGCCGGTGACATCCAACCGTTCGAAATGCGCAAGCGGCTGTCGATGGGCGCCGTGCCGTCGCTGCGCCTGCCCCCCGCCGCCGCCCCCGACGTCGTCGTCGTCAAGGAAGAGACGCCCTCGCTCCGGTCGCCGAGCCACGACATCCCCGACTTCAACAATTTACCCCATCAGTCCCACCGGTCACAACCACCCGCAGAAATCGACCCCAAAGAGCTAGCTACCCTCATCGCACTCGGCCAAACCTACCTCACCCCGGAACTCGCGAAATGCATCGAGATTCAGACGATGCTCACTCGCGAAAAGAAAGCCATCGCCGAAAGCAACCTGTCGGACGAAAACTTTTTGTTTCAAGCGTTGAAATTGCGGTTCACGTTCCGCAGACGTATAAGGTGATGTGGAAGCCCTTGGGTCTGCCGTCG